>PGGA01000010.1:1559436-1573354 GCA_004380915.1 Calonectria pseudonaviculata | reverse complement strand
CTCTTAATATTAATATATTTTAGCCTCTTAAGAATATATATTAAAAGGAGCTTTAAAAATTAATATAAAAAGGTAATCTAATATTTAATTATTAATAATTTATTATTACTTTTACTATAATCTATAAAGTAAGCTTTAAAAGATATAATATTATATTAGGATTTAAAAAAATTAATATTTAGCTAGCTAATATAATATTTATAATTAATTATATTATTACTAAGTAATAATAATAATAAAAATCTATTTATCCTTTTATTTTAAAGTTATTACTATTAAAAACTTACTTTAAGAATACCTAAATATAAATTAATTATATTTATAAAAAATACTAATATATAATAAGCTTACCTACCTTAGAGGCTATTAATAATATTAATAAAATTATTATAAAAGCTATAATAATATATTAATAATATTAATTATTTATAATAAACTAACTTAATAAAATAGAAAATTATAATAAAAAGTAAAGATCTAATTATTATATAAAGCTTATTAATAAGTTTATTATAAATATAAGCCTTCCTAATATTTAAGCTTAATACTAAGCTTTATTAAAGATAATAATAAAAAAAAAATAATATATATAATTATAATTAATTAAAAAGCTTATTATAAAGAAAATAAATATCTTTAAGATAATATAAAGAATAATAAAAGTACTTCTAAGAAATATATTATTATCTAAGCTAACCTTTAATTAATAGCTTATTAAAAATAATAATAAAAATTAATATTTATCCCTAAAAATAAATTAAAAAATATATAATAACTACCTTAGCTAAAAACCTACTTTTTTCTTTTATAAAGCCTAAAAATAAACTATCTAAGCCTTAAAACTAATTATTATAATAAATTAGAATACCTAGCCTAATAATAATAATAAGATTTATTTTATAAATATAAAAGCCTTCTAAAATAATAATAATAATAATATAAAGCTTATTAAGCTTAAGAAACTTAAAAATAAAATAATTCTTATATTAGAAATACCTTTAAGGATAATCTTATTATTACTTATACTACCCCTTAAGCTCCTTAATAATACTAATAATAATAATATTATAATACTATACCTATTTACTATAATACTAAGGGAGAGTAGTTATAGGAGAGTTATAAGAGCCTTAAAGTAAATATATAATTAATAGGTAAGGGGGGGATTAAAAGGAATATATAATTAATAGAATTAAATATAATAACTAAAAGCAGGCCCCTTAAGCTAGGCAGCTTAATTAAGCCTAAAAAATGTAATTTCCATAGTTTTTATTAATATATTTATTTTTAGCTATTTTATAGCTTTTAAAATCTATTATTTATATATTTTTAGACTAAAAAATAACTATAAATAGGAGTCTAAAAGCTTATAATTAAAAAATGGTTAATTTTATAGCTTATATAAGGCTAGGTCTATTGTATCGGATTAATGTGGCCATATTGTATTTTTGTGACCAACCTTGTAGAGGTTGGCGGGCGGTCAAGCCCCACAATGCCAACGGGTATGTGATTTCGCGATAAACGCAGGAGTCGACGTATATTGACCTTGCTTTTTTTTTTGGTAACAATCTGCATAGACATGACACTTGATTGATAGATGGCCAAGTGGTCTTTGACTTTGTTTGTTCAAGTACCAATTCGGACCCGTTCCAATAAGAAATAAGTAGCTCATGTTGATGCAGGTCAAGACTTGTGAAAGCCCCTATTACTCAAGGCGGCCTGCTTGTGTTGGTGGCTATTTCAGCGGTAGAAAGTTTGGTACTGGGAGACATAGCAGCTCTAACTGGAATAACAAACTGGTACGTATTGCCCGGTTTCAGACTACAAAGGCACAAAGGCTTGCATTATCCGGTTCGCAACCATCACCGTCTGCGTTATTTACACCCTGGACCTCTGGTACCCATAAAGGATGCAAGAAATATCGTCCGGCATTTCTTAAAGCGATACGTTCTTGTAGATGCACTTTGGGTGGCGAGGCGCGGCCGGTTGCGTTTGGCGGCCATGGCCCTGTGGCGCTTTGACCTGTACGCTGCGTCAGTTGCCTATGATGGGCATTTGGGCGACCAGCACGTCTCACGCCATGGTCATTTCCACCATGAGAAAAAACGGCCCGCGGCCTAATTGGTATCTACTGCGGATCCCGCTTGGACTGCCGATGATGATTGTCCTTTTACCAATCTGTCAATGGCGTCTCTTTCGCCCCTGCGCTGCCGTCGGGGAACCAGCTCCGATCACTACGGCCCGTTTAGCGTGCGTCGGTTAGGGCTTAGACAATGTCACCAGTGGAGATTACCTGACCTCGCCTGTGCGTTTCTTGACTCGGCGCGAGAGGGGGGAATGTCGGCGTCGTTGCAAAAAAGCGCGCACAAATAATTCAATGTCGATGCATATGGGATCACAAGGATCAATTTCCCACCGCAGTGTCCCCGGCTTGTCTCTCGTGTGGTGTTGGGCAACGGCATGTAGTCCAGAAACAACTTGAGAGTATGGATGGAAGCTTTCTTGGAGGCCTTGTTCGGGAGCTTGGGCAAAATGCGGGCTTTGGATATTACAGTGGGCATTGTTATCTATTCAAACCGGTGCATGTGGCCGAAATGTCCCTTCTTCGGCCATTATTTCATACTCTTGTCTACCTCTAATGACATTTGATTCTGGATACTCGGCAATGTTGTTCCCGCTCTCTCCATAGTCATGCAATGCGACCTCGTCGTCACCTGGCCCGCATTCAATATGTGTCTCAAACTCTGTCAATGTGATGCCCAGTTTTCTTGCCATCCCAGATAGTGTGGATGTATGGTTGGGCGAGTTTAGCCCCGATGGCCCATTGCTGTACTCCGGTTGACTAGACCTGTTGTTCCCACTGCTCTTGGTGCTGAGTTTGGACCACCATTTGCCGTATAATCTGATGAAGAAAGGAAGACACACGGGGACACCGGTGCACATCATAGTAACTGATAATTCAGCAACTGACCACACTGCAGCAGGTAAAGACGCCTCTTTTCAAAGAGTCAGTACAGTCGCTTTCTGAGACTGGGGCAACAACATACTCAAAAAGTCGGGTTTCCCAAGCTGGCCGATCTCGCTCGTCCGTTTGATCCCGCATGCACCCGCACTAAATGTCCCAGAAAACGAGGTTCAGCATGCTTGAATATTATCCGAGTAAATAATGGAAGTGAGGACTTACATT
Source organism: Calonectria pseudonaviculata (assembly GCA_004380915.1). Taxonomy (NCBI): domain Eukaryota; kingdom Fungi; phylum Ascomycota; class Sordariomycetes; order Hypocreales; family Nectriaceae; genus Calonectria; species Calonectria pseudonaviculata. The sequence continues at coordinate 1,570,167 of PGGA01000010.1, read as the reverse complement.
ACACCCAAGCTTAAGCTGGAGAGGATGATGGTTTTATCTCGGCGATTGATATTAAGCTTCCACACGATTACACATGGAAAGAATACAAAGAAGAAGTCGGCGAAAACACAAACGGCTGTCTCGACTGTGTCAGCATTAAGCAAGTCGTCGTCCTTCTCCACCTAACAAAAGGCTCAAGCGGTGATGTAAATGGATGATGGGGTTATGGGAGTGCATTCTCACATGTAACCGCGTACGCCGCCGGAACAAATTCATGGGTAAATTTGCCTACCTCTATTCGACGATCCCAGAGATAGGCGACTGGTTGGCACTGGGTCCAGTAGATGACAATGGTCGAAAACGATGTCAGCACCAAAACGCACATGACTGCCCATATTGCCACCACGTGCCACCGCACCTCGACTATTCGAAGGAGAAACAAGCCGAGTGATAGCTTAGCAATGATCATTCCAGTACCGACAAGATTTATTCCAATCGCTTCATATAGCATTGCTTTTGCACTGGCCTCATTGTTCGGGGTGTTCGACTGGCCAAAGCCAAAGTGTGCCGAGGCGGTCATAATAGCACTGAACAACACGAGTAATAACTTGACAGAAATTCTTTCATTAGCCCTGGGGAAATGGTCCATGTAAACCCGGTGTTCTCGACTTTACTTACAAAGGATACCATATAAGCGACATCATCAGAGCCGAATGAATGAACCAACACGACTCGGGTATAAATCCGCAGGGCCACAAAAAATAGGACGAGCAGAGTCAGCATCCACATAACACCAACGGCCCATTTGCCATCCTCTTCTATTGCCATTCCGGCGCGTATATGTGATGCGTCTGGGGAGGAGACTGCTCGCAAGATCGAGCAACGGCGCCTAGAACAACATTGGGTCCTCGACTCCACAGTAGTCAAGTGCAAAAGATACTACTCGCCGAGGAGGGCTGAAGGTTCAAAGATGGCGAGTCCCCGTGTTATTAACGATGTGTCGTAGCGGTTTGTTGCGAGGCTATTGCCACAGCCGTCTAGACCCCAAGATGTTCCAACAGTGGGCATGTTATGGAAGCCGGCGCAAGCTTGGTCCGATACGGAGTAAGTAAAAGGTGGTCAATGCCATTGGGATGGCCGCTGGTCTTTGGGGATAAATGCAGAAAGCGTCCCGCCAAGCCGGATCTCGCATCGTCCACTGCAAGCTCAATCCGTAACGAGGCGGTCCACAACCTAGCACCTTAGTCAAGAGAAACATGGATACAGACATGTCGCCAATGGAGAGGTACAGCTAGTTAGCGTAAGCTTAGGTTCAAGGGATGTAATGCCTAGTAGATTGGGCCACAAACTTCCCCGCCTCACCGTCGATCCTTGCTTGTGGTCCGCTGACTTCGTTGCGCCGGTTAAAAAAGCAAATCCCCAGTCCCAATCCGCCGTGAGCGTTAGCGTTGGCGTGGCAATTGTGCGGCATTGGTTTTTGCAGTTGAGCATGGAGTCGCTTGTTGGTTGGGCACGACACCCTGACCAAATGGCATTTCCCACAAACCTGTCGCCTGGGTCTGTGTCATGTCTCTCTCGCCCGACAACGCCACAGACATACCTTATTTCTTCCGTAGATCTGGGAGAGACGCCACAAAAATGACGAGACTAGTGATGACTCTGATGAGCGCCAGGGGCGACGGCGGTTATGGACACCCGTGTGACGAGACTCGCGCTATGCCGGATTTCAAGATACTGCAGCCATCATCAACACAACCCCCCGTTGCGACAAGTCAATGTCAGATGCTCTGAAACATGATCTAATAGATGCGGCACGCACAAATGTCTTTGAATTAAATACGTATCTTGAGAATTATGGTGTGCGATACAATTTTTAAATGGATTTATGGTGGCATTTACTGAACCGCAGAGATGTTGTATCGTAGAACTATTATGTCGAGATTTTACATTTGCTCCAACCGTTGGTATATTTTCTGTCCTGGTTAGTGCGCAGAAGCCGCTATTCATAAGGCGCGACGCTAAGTATGAGGCCAATCAAGCGGCAATGGCTAATCTAAGGAAACAGTGCCTCATTGCTTTACTTCTAGAGTTTTGGTGGTGATAAATGCGGGCCCAACCGCCTGCTGACCCATTTTCCCTCTTATTCGGGCAATTCTTTTAGACTTGCCGACCGGAGATGTTCCCGCGGTGCATCGATTTCGTGGCGTCCAGGCGGATAGGACTTGTATCTCTGGGTGGTGTGGAGTGGGATATCCCGTTGCTCCCTCCACATTGAAGAGCTTTCATGTGCAGCTAGTCTTGTTTTGGGATGTCCATCGCAGACTAGGATGTCAACCTCACAATCATGTCTTTGATGCAATGTTTATGACTGATGTTGAGCAATATGAACTGAAGCAGCAGTTGAACTCGTGTGGATATTTCTCAGTTGTCAATGAACCTAAAGCTGCGGTTCTGGACTCCGTCGTGGGATAGTCGTGTCTCAACAGTATTAACCAACCAATCTGATAATTCGATTCAATAATCTAGTAATGAAACCACAGGCCTTTTCATCCAATATTTTTTCATTTTGTATACTTATCAATTGCACCTATACAAGATACCACTGACGCCCATGCTATGCCTGACCCTCACACCAGCCTGCCCCACCCAAGCCCCAACGCCTCCGGCAACCCTCCGGGGGCCCTCCCGGGGGGACCTCGCTACGCTCGAAGATACCCTTCGTTTGATCTTCCTCTTTCTCCTTTTTTTATATTTATTTATTTAACTTTGCCTAAATTCCTGCTAATTCTAAAAAGGGGAATAGAAATTTCCCCCTCCGGGAAGGCGCTCACACTTACGTGTTCATCACCTTCAACAGCTTTGCTTAATCATCTACCGGTGGACTTATTAAACGCACATTACCAATCAAGTGTATCGCATATGACTGAATTGGTGAATCAATGCCGCCCGTTGCAATAATAATATACGGTATCCAGACCAAACTCAGGATCATAGTAATCATTTAGCCGCACATCAAAGGTATGCCATAGAATAAAAACCTCTCTCTGGTTCAAAAAGAGTGTTAAATTATCAGTGGGCGGGTCAAGGCTCAATCCGTCTGTCAAGTCTCTATGGTATGACAGGCTTGGTACGGATCTGGGCCGTTGAAGAAACACTCTAGCTGAGGTCCATTAGATAAGTGTCTTTCCTCATCACTATTATTTGAGCTTGAGCGCTCTCACGGTAGTAAAGACTCCTTTGAAGGCAAGTGCTGAATATTGCCCCAAGATGAACGTCTGGTGATAGGAACGGATGCGTTCTCCTTGGACTGTCCCAAAGCTCCGACTAGGCGAATTGCGGCAAGTCGTCCTTCTGCCACTCTGGAGGACGCAAGCGGAATTGAAGGAAGCATTCCCAAGGCTTCGCCACACTTTTTATTTATATTGATGTTGTTCGGACCATCCATAGTGAGCAGGTGGTGCAGGTAGTGCAGTATTTGAGCCAACTGATAGAGGCTTACTCTGAACAGCAGTTGTTCGAAGGTGAATTGATGCCAGAGACGGCGGATGTAGGACCAAAGATCGCACAACTGCCTGGCACGCTCCAAGCACTGCTGCTGGCAATGGCTTTTATTCTATAAGGTTGCTTTTATTACACTCCTTGGTGATGCTTCGCAAATATCTGGAATCAAGAATCGGCATAAACCGCAATAGCATTGAAGCCATATCGCATGCAGGATGGCGAAACTAGGTGTCACGAGATTGAGTCATGAGAATTAGTCTGTCTTTGCAACATCGCGGGCCAGATCCTCTGTGCGCAGGTTATCAAAGATATAAATTGTTCATACCACCCTCCGGCGAGGTTGTTGGACGACTGGCGTTTCATTGGGCCTCTCATGGTTCAGCCCTAATGTGCAGATACTGTGGCTGCTAGAGCCATTTCCAGTGTCAAAGTGGAACAGAAAAACCAGTACCATTGCTTGGAGATGCTATAAAGACATGTGCTTGATATGTAACAAGATATTACTTTGTACTTCTTTGATCCAATGGCAAGACAGGGTATGGGAATTTTCAATTTCGGTCTGAACCCTGAGACCAACAACACATGGTTACTTAACCAGCATCGGACCAATAGTGTCCTTATTCAAAGCTGTCCAAATTGTTACCGCATATAGAAAAGTACAGGATACTGGGTTAGTCTTATTGAAATATACTAAAAATAGGGTAAAAAACTACCTGCCTATAGATACCCATAGGTACCTAGACAATTTTGCTAAGTATCTATAGGTACTTAGAGTAAAGTATATAATATTTATAGGTATTTATAGATAATTTAATATTTTATTAGGTATTTATAGGTATTTATAAGGAAAAATATATTATTAAGAATAATTTATAAAATAAAAAATATAAATAAAAAGATTAATAGTAAAAAAGATAGAAAATAAATTAAATAAAAGGTATATTATAATTATATTTTAAAGTTAAAAAAATATATAATTTATAATTATTTTAATTATAAATATAAAGTAAAATAATTTATATTAATTAAATATATTAATTATTAAAAAATAAATATTTTAAATATTAATATTAGATAATTTAGAAAGTAAAAAGCCTAAAAATTTATTTATTTTTATTTAATTTTCTAATAATTAAAATTTATTAATTTTAAATTTAGTTTTAATATTTTTTTTAATAAATATATTAAGTTTAATAATTTATATAGAAATAGATATTTTATTTTTATTTTTATTATTAAAGTAGTAAATAGCCTTGGTTTAATTTATAATTACTTAAAATTAATTTTTATTAACTTAGGATTTATTATATTTATTTTTTTAAAGATTAATTTTAAGATTAATAAAGTTAATATAGATTATAATAGCTATTTACTTAATATTAAGAATAAAATTATTATTATTATTATTATTATTAAAGCTAATAAAGCTATTTTTACTAAAGTCTTTATTATTATTATTATTAGTAATATTAAAAGGGCTAGGATCTTTAGTATTATTATAATTACTAATAAAATCTTTGCTATTATTATTACTAATAATATTAAAAGGGCTAAGATCTTTAATATTATAATAATTACTAATAAAGTCTTTATTATTATTATTACTAGTAATATTAGGAGGGCTAAGATCTTTAGTATTATTATAATTATTACTAGAGTTTTTATTATTATTATTACTTTTAATTTTAGGAGGGCTAGATTCTTTAGTATTATTTTTACTATTATTAGGTAATTAATTATTTATAATATTATTATTATTATTATTATTATTATTAGGGTAGGTAAGGATAGATATAATATAGGAGGAAAATATAATTTATTATATATTAGATATAGTAAGCTAAATATTATAAAAGTTAATTAATTTATTATTAACTTAAGGGTAAAAATAAGTAAAAATAAAAATAAGAATCTTTATATTCTTAGGCTATATAGTAATATAATAAGTATAAATAGCTTTAAGATTAATAGCTATATATAAATTAATATTAAAGTATAAAAGTAATTTATATCCCCCTAAGAAGAGGAATAGCTTAATAAGATAATAATACTAAGAAGCATATTAAATCTTTAAACTTTTAAATCCTATAATATAATTACCCTTATACCTATAATTACCTTAGAAGCCTAAAGGTAATATAAAATAAAAACTATAAAGCTTTCTCCGATAAAAATAAAATATAATAAAAAAATAGCTTTCTTAATAGCTAGAATTAGTATATTTTAATATACCTATAAATATACCTATAAATAATATTAATTAAAATATCTATATTCTAATACTATCTTATCTATAAAGGCAATACCCCTCCTAAATCTAACTTTATATATAGATATATATATTAAGAGATCTAGGCTATTAGTATCTAGCCTAAGAGGTCTAATAATAAATTTATTAATAAAATAAAGGATAAACTATACCTAAGTAATAATTTAGCTACTAGGATTAAAATTAAGCTTATTTTATAGGAGTTTAAGTTACTCTAAAGAAAGGATCTTAATTATAATAATATTAATTTTATTAAATAATAATAAAAGCTAATAAAGCTAATATTAAAGTATTTTAATATATAATTTAGAATTAGCCTAAGTTCTTATAAAAAGAGGTTCTTAGAGGATCTAAAAATATATAAATGTTAGCTTAATAATATAAAATAATATATAAGGAAATAGAGATCCTAGAATTTATAAATTACTATAGGATTATAATATAATAAAAATATAATAAGATATAAATTAGTATAAAGGATTAATATAGAATAAAGATAGTATACTAAAGAAGACTAAGGTAATATATAATTTAGTTATCTTCTAAAGTACTCTAAGGGTATTACTTTAGAAATAAAGATTAGTCTTAAATTCCTAAGTAATTTTATAAATTAAATAAGTAAAGAATAACTTTAAAATAAAAAGCTTAGTAGTTTTTTAGTAATATTAAATCTTATAAAGTAAAATAGCTAATTAAGATAAATATAAAAAGATTAGAATAAAAAGAGGAAATATATTGCTAGGCTTATATTACTAAATTTTCTTTATTTTAATAGGTACCTTTTTAGTAGTCTTTTAGGTTAATTTAATACTTCTTAAGTATATAGAGCTAGGGAGACTTTTATTATAAGTATAATAATATTTAGTAGGTATATTAAATAAAAGAATAAATATAAGAAAATAGAGAATATTATATAAAATTACTTTAAAAATTAAATAATAAATAGAGAGCTAGAGAGAAAGTAAAAATATACTAAATTATAGTAGATTAGTATAATAAGTTAATATAAAGAAATTATAAAAATAATAAACTAAAAAGGTATAAGGTAAAAGGGATATATATAAATTATAGAGGTATAGAATAGCCTAAGGGCTATATATATTCTAATTAGCCTAGATATTATATATAGGCCTATATTAGAAAGGCTATATAGATTATTATAGGGCTCTTTTTATTTTTTATAGGTATTAAGTTTTTTTTTCTCTCTTTATAAGCTTTCTTTAATATAAACCTACTTTATAACTAAAACTATAGTATAATTAAAGTATATTATTTATAATAATCTATTATACTAATAATATTTATATTCTAATTTTAGTTTTTACTTTAATTTATAATATAATCTAATCTATCTCTTAAGAATAAAAAGAAACTACTATAGTAAGTACTTTAATAATTATATATTAATTAGCTTATATTAATCTATAAAGAATATCCTCCTAGACTACTATCTAAGAAATAGAAGGCTAATAAGGAATTATTAATAAACCTATATACTAAGAAGGCCTATAAAAGAGCAAATAATCTTATACCTAAGTAAAAATAAATTAATAATATAAAATATAATCTATAAATTGCTTAAGATTAAGTAATTAGTAAGGTAAAAAAAGGTAAAGAGTATTTTTAAGTATTACCTAATAAATAGAAAGTATTTATTAAAAAAGTATAAAATAATACTATAGTATATTAATATATTATTATTTTTCTCTTATAATATATATTATATACTAATTAAATTATACTAATAGTCTTCTTATTAAAAGGTACTTAATTTATATTAAATAATTAATTAGAGTGGCTATTAATAAAGAGCTATTTTATATAATTTTGGATAATAAAAGTCCTAATTAGGAGGATATTAATAATCTAATGGAAGCTAAGCTAGCTTATTTATTTATATTTAGTTAAAATATAAGCAGAAGGCTTAACCAGGTAATTCTAGGAGTAGATATAATTAGTATTTAAATAAATATAGTATTAGTCTCTTTTTGCCCTAATTAATAGAATAATTAACTTTATTTAATATTATAATCTTAATATCCTTTTAATATTAAAGATATTAAACTTTATTAGACCTAATCTAATATTTAAGATAGCTTTTTATACTAAGACTAATATATTCTAATTTACTTTTAATATTATTAAAAATAGCTAAATCTAAACTATATTTTAAATATTATATTCTTTATAATCTATTATATTCTTTTACCTTAAAATATATTAATAATAAACTTTATATTAAATATTTACCTAATCTTATTAAGATCTTTAAATTAAAGTTTAAAAAGAAAGGGCTTCTTAGGCTATTTAGAACTTTTATTATTAACCTTAAATTATTCTAAAAGATATAATTTATTAAATTTAAGTTCTATATACTTAAAAAAAATAATCTTAATATTAATAATAAAAGATTTATTTAAAAAGAGTATAAAAAATTTAATATTATTATAAAGAAATTAGATAAAATAGTATTTAAGGAAATAATAAAGTAAAAAAAGCTTTTTTTAGAGAAATTAATAGTAATAAATATAATAAGTAGCTAGAAAGGATAATAGGTATTATAATCTATATTAAAAACTATAATAAAAATAAGTCTAAGAGTAAATATAAAGGTTACTAATAGATACTATATAAGATAGTTTGAAAAGTTATAGAAAATTAGTAGTCTAGGCTAGATTTTAAATATCTAGGAAATTAAAAATGTGTTTATTTATAATTAATAAATCTAGTTTATAATTAATAAAATCGGTTCATAATTTTGTGAAGCTAGCTTATATAGAGGCTATTACTAATTTTATAAATAATAAGTCTAGTATTTAGGAATTTTCTAAATAAGAAATTAAAGAAGCTATTAAGAGCTAATAGGCAAGAGGTAAAGAGGTATATTTAATTTATATAGTTAGCTATTATACTTTAATATCACTAGATAACAATTTAGTATAAGATTAAGTAGCTTATTAAAATACTCTATATACTTCTTTTAAGTATATTATATAAAATTTATACCCTATATAATAAGCTATCTAATACTATTTAAATTGGTAATTCTATTGCTTAAGATTAGGCTAAAACTAGGTATAATCTTTTATATATATAGTTCTTATTTTACTAATAAAAGCTAGTAATAAACCCCTCCTATCTCTCTAAAAGCATATCTTTACTCTTAATAAGCTATTTATATAGTTTATATTAGTTAAGATTAGTTTAAAAATATTAAAATCTTTAAATTAAATTATAATAAAGTAATATATAATTATTATATTATAATTAGTATATTTCTAATTACCTTTAATTTATACCTTTTTCTTATTATTAGTTATATACTATATATTAGTCTTTTATATAAATATAAGACCTTTAAATAGATTCTAACTATTTATAGTATAATTTAGAATATCTATAGCTAGGGGGATAAGGTCTTTAAATTACTAGCTAAATCTACCTAATCTATTTAGAAGAATCTTCTAGGATATCTATTATTATAAAATATAGAGAATTTACTATAGTTTAATTCTACTTATAAGACCTTTTAACTTTTTCTTAGTAATAAATAGATTATTCTTAATATTATCTATAGAAGGGTTAGTACTTTAGAATATTAAAAGTAAGCTATTATAGCTTCTATAGAATAGGTAGCTAGGTTTAAGTTTAAGAAAGTATAATTTAATATTTCTCTTTATTATATTAATTATTTTATACTAATCTTATAATTCTATATAATTCCTATCTCTTTATAAAACCTAATTAGAATCCTATACCTTTAAAAATTATTATAATTAATCTTATAAGCTCTAAAGTAAGGGGTAATAATAGGGCACTTTATATACCCTTAACTAATATAAATAAAGTCTTATAAACTAGAGATTAAATAGTATATTAAATATCTAATCTCTTTTAATACTTATTCTCTATTCTTATCCTATCCTTTACCTTCCTTTTATATTTCTATAATTATATTCTAATTTCCCTTTATCTTTTTACTAAAGAAAATAAAAAGAAATTATAAGGAAATTAAGGTCCTTATAATATAATATTTATTTCTTTTCCTAGGGAAATTATAATTAAATTATAATAATACTTTAGCTAAAGAATTATATTATCCTTTTAATAGAAAGTATTTATTTTTCTATAATTTTACCTTAATTTATTTTATAGGGAAATATTAAGGGAAAGGTAATATATATATATACTTTTAGCTATAATAGGAAATATAGATTTTATATTTTACTTAGTCTTAGTTAGTATTAATATAAGGTTTATTCTTATTTTATTAATAGATTTATATAACCTTTAATTCTCTATAGTAGGTAATACTAGCCTTTATTTATAATAAAATCCCTATAATAAAAAAAATAATAATACCCTTATTATTACTTATATAGATAATCCTTTGATTAGTTATAATAAGATTAGATATTACTAAGGATTTAGTTAGAATTAGGATTCCTAGGGCTATAGAGTTATTAGGTAAAATTATAGCTTATAGTAGATTATATAGACCTAAGGTTATAATTATAACTAGGTATATTAGCTATATTATATTACTTTCTATAGGTAGAGGAGGAATAAGGTAATTAAGAATAATATAATATAGATATATAGTAATAAATAGATAAGAAAAAGAAAGACTATAAATTAAGTATTCTTTTTAGTTATTTAATATATATTAGGGAGTAAGCTAAGGTTAATCCTTTTTATATAAAGGGTATATACTAAGTAATAATAATAGATTAATCTCTAGTTTAATATTAAGCTATATCTAAAGATAAGAGCTATTAATAGGATAATTATAAAGCTATTTATAGCTTTAGGAGTAAGAGCTATTAAAAAAAATTAGATATAATTTTAAAAGTAAAGATAATAAATAGAAAGTAAAAATTATTAGGGTATACTTAGTAAATTAGTAAAATTAAAATAATATATAAATATTAAAAATAAGAATAATATTTATATATAATTAATATAAAGGAAAAAGTAAAATA
>PGGA01000010.1:1516834-1556676 GCA_004380915.1 Calonectria pseudonaviculata | reverse complement strand
TTAGTAATAAATAGATTATTCTTAATATTATCTATAGAAGGGTTAGTACTTTAGAATATTAAAAGTAAGCTATTATAGCTTCTATAGAATAGGTAGCTAGGTTTAAGTTTAAGAAAGTATAATTTAATATTTCTCTTTATTATATTAATTATTTTATACTAATCTTATAATTCTATATAATTCCTATCTCTTTATAAAACCTAATTAGAATCCTATACCTTTAAAAATTATTATAATTAATCTTATAAGCTCTAAAGTAAGGGGTAATAATAGGGCACTTTATATACCCTTAACTAATATAAATAAAGTCTTATAAACTAGAGATTAAATAGTATATTAAATATCTAATCTCTTTTAATACTTATTCTCTATTCTTATCCTATCCTTTACCTTCCTTTTATATTTCTATAATTATATTCTAATTTCCCTTTATCTTTTTACTAAAGAAAATAAAAAGAAATTATAAGGAAATTAAGGTCCTTATAATATAATATTTATTTCTTTTCCTAGGGAAATTATAATTAAATTATAATAATACTTTAGCTAAAGAATTATATTATCCTTTTAATAGAAAGTATTTATTTTTCTATAATTTTACCTTAATTTATTTTATAGGGAAATATTAAGGGAAAGGTAATATATATATATACTTTTAGCTATAATAGGAAATATAGATTTTATATTTTACTTAGTCTTAGTTAGTATTAATATAAGGTTTATTCTTATTTTATTAATAGATTTATATAACCTTTAATTCTCTATAGTAGGTAATACTAGCCTTTATTTATAATAAAATCCCTATAATAAAAAAAATAATAATACCCTTATTATTACTTATATAGATAATCCTTTGATTAGTTATAATAAGATTAGATATTACTAAGGATTTAGTTAGAATTAGGATTCCTAGGGCTATAGAGTTATTAGGTAAAATTATAGCTTATAGTAGATTATATAGACCTAAGGTTATAATTATAACTAGGTATATTAGCTATATTATATTACTTTCTATAGGTAGAGGAGGAATAAGGTAATTAAGAATAATATAATATAGATATATAGTAATAAATAGATAAGAAAAAGAAAGACTATAAATTAAGTATTCTTTTTAGTTATTTAATATATATTAGGGAGTAAGCTAAGGTTAATCCTTTTTATATAAAGGGTATATACTAAGTAATAATAATAGATTAATCTCTAGTTTAATATTAAGCTATATCTAAAGATAAGAGCTATTAATAGGATAATTATAAAGCTATTTATAGCTTTAGGAGTAAGAGCTATTAAAAAAAATTAGATATAATTTTAAAAGTAAAGATAATAAATAGAAAGTAAAAATTATTAGGGTATACTTAGTAAATTAGTAAAATTAAAATAATATATAAATATTAAAAATAAGAATAATATTTATATATAATTAATATAAAGGAAAAAGTAAAATATAAAAATATAAATAATTATAATAATAATAAATTATTATATAAAAAAATAAGAATTTATATTTTATTAATACTTTTTAAAATAAAATAAAATTATTAATTATAATATTACTAATTATAATAATTATATTTAATTAGTAATATTTTCTCTTAATAAAGTAGGACCTAAAGATAGTTTATTAGGAATAATTAATAATTAGACTAAAGAAGGGAAAGCTTCTATAGCTAATATAATATTCTTATTAATATTACTTTATTCTAAGGTATTTAGTTTATTATTTATAAGGGTAGTAAATTATCTATTTATAGGGTAAATAGCTTAATAGGTATCTATTTATAAGCTAATAATACTCTATAGAGCAATAGATTATAAAGTATATTCTTTATTACTAAGGTAAATAAGGTATTATTTAATAAATTATTCTATTAATTATATATTAGCCTAGCTATAGGTATTAAAGGTAGCTATCTTAGTATAAAGAAAGGGCCTTAGGGTATTAGCTTAGTATATTAGGATATATTTATAAGAAATATTAATTAAGTTAATTATATAATTAATTTTTTTATTAAGGATATAAATATTATAGTTAAAATATTGGACTATTAACTAATTAATATTAATAAGCTATAAGATATATAAAAGGATAATATTTAGGTAAATATTTTTATAATATTAAGTATAGAAATATATAATAAAGCCTATATATTTCTTATTATCTAAAGTAATATATTTATTATAAATAACTATTACTTAGATATATTAAAACTTATCTCCTTTGGTTTTTATAATATAATTAATAATTATAAGATATATTCTAATATTTATAATAAGGACTTTTTAGACCCTTAGTAATATTATAATAGTATATTTAGGTATAAATATAAAGATACTATCTATTTTATACTTTTTAGTAATAATTATAATAGAGAGTAAATTCTCTAGGGCCTAGGCTAATATAGATAGGATTAAATTTAAATAAAATAAAATAAGTATATTATTTACTTATTATTAGGAAATAATAAGTATAATACCTTATAAAGCTAAGCTTATAATATCTTAGATATTTTTATTCTTTAGGTATTAGGTATAGGTCTAATTTAGGAACTTCTTAGCTTAAGTAAATTTGCTTATAGTATTATAAATTATTATTATATCTCCCTAAGTATATAGGAAATTTTCCTAAATATCTTTATAGATCTTTTAGAGGGATTTAGCTAGAATATTAAGTAGTTTTACTATACTAGTAATAGTTCTAATTAGATTAATAGGGTTTAGCTATCTTTTATTACTTATATAGTAAAGGGCTAATAAGAGGTCTTTCTCTATTAAATCTTTATAAATCTTAAAATATATATATTATTAGCTAGTTAAGGGTATAGCTTTAGTAATAATAGAGTAATAAGTATATTAAGGGATAAAAATATACCTTCTAAACTAATTATAAGTAGGTATATTAGTAATTATAATATATAAGATTATAATAATAATATTATTTTTATTAAAGAAAGTATTAATTTCTTTAATAAATAAGGCTATTTTAATATTAAGGTCTTATTTTTATACTAAATATAAGGTAGGAAAGGTATAGTTATTTTGCTAAGAAGTAATTTAGAGTATAGAAAGGGTATTTTTAGTAGTAAAGTAGTATATAAGCTAGTTAGTTAATAAATATAGATTATTAGGTATATAGTAATAGTAGATTTAATATTTTTTATTAATATAGCTATCTATAGGATTAAATCTAATATTCTTTATATATTATTAGTATAAATAATATAGAGCTAGAAAGTTATATTAAGGTATAAAAGTGATTTATATCCTTCTAAGGAGAGGGATAGCTTAATAAGATAGTAATACTAAGGAGTATATTAAACCTTTAGACTTTTAAATCCTATAGTATAATTGCCCTTATGCCTATAATCACCTTAGAAGCCTAAAAGCAATATAAGATAAAAACTACAAAGCTTTCTCCAATAGAAATAAAATATAATAAAAAGATAGCTTTCCTAATAGCTAGAATTAGTATATTTTAATATACCTATAAATATACTTATAAATAATATTAATTAAAATATCTATATTCTAATACTATCTTATTTATAAAGGTAATACCTCTTCTAAATCTAACTTTATATATAAATATATATATTAAGAGATCTAGGCTATTAATATCTAATTTACTATAATAAATAAATACTACCTTAACAAGGAAATCTACCCTTTATAATATTAAAGTATTATATATTCTAAGGATAAGATTAAGCTTATTCTTTAGGAGTATAAGCTACTTAAGAAAAAAGACCTTAATAGTAATAATATAAAATTTATTACTTAATAATAAGATATATAAAAGTTAATATTAAACTATTAGTTATTTATTAAAAAAAAACCTAGCCTAAATAACTCTTAAAAAAGATTTATAAAAAATATAAATAATAATAATAAATAGCTTAATAATTTAATATAAATAATTAAATTTAGAATAAAATAAATATAAAAAAAAGGAACTAATAAAGAAAAGGAGGTTTTACTAGAATCTATAAATTACTATAGGATTATAATATAATAAAAATATAATAAGCTAGAAAGTTATATATTTAGTATAAAAAGTATTTGCTTTTTCTATTAATAAGAATACTATTTTTATTACTATAAAGTTCTAATGCCTATTAATATCTAGAAAAATTAAGCTTTTTTTAATATAATTTTAATAGTTTATAAAAAGTAATATAATAACTAAGATCTTTAGATAGGTACTTATTAGAAAAGGGAAGAATATAAAATAGTCCTAAGTTAAATATAATTAAAAGGATTATAAGAAAAATAGTATTAATAGCTAAGATTAATCCTTATAAAGTAAAAAGTAAGTAAAATATTATTATTTACTTAGGCTCCTAGGGCAATTAATTAGGATATATAATTATATTTACTTAATATTAGCTTAGCTTAATTACTTTAATATTTCTAAAGCTAGGGCTATTATAGTGCCTAGATAGTATCCTAATATAGCCTAGATTTTCCCTTATAATAATATACCTTTTCTCCTTAGGGTTTAGATATATCTTTTAATAAGTATAGCCTAAGCTATATTTTAAGTAATATAATTAGTATTTATCTTATTAATTAATAATAAGAGATTAGTAAAAAAATTTAATTGATTAGTAATACTTTTATAGTTTCTTATAAAATAATATAATTAAGGGGAAATATATAATAAGGTATTATTTCCTTATATATAGATAGTAAGGCTATCCTAGGGATAATATTTAGTACTCCTTATTCCTTTTATTAGTTTTATTATTACCTTATCTAGTAAATAATCCTTCTATTTAGGGTTAATTCTTTTAAATTTTCCTTATAATTTAGAATTTCCTTACTAATTTTATTTCTTTTTATTAAGTACTTATTTACTAATTAAGGTTCTTTTCTTATCTATCCTTTGCCTTTCTTTACTAGTTTATTAATTATTATAAAGGTACTTTTTTTATTATTAGGCTAAATATTAGGTCTTTTCTCTTTAGCTTAGAAAGAGAGTAATAATCCTTTATTATTTTATTTTAATTAATTTATTAGTTTTTTATATTTATAGAGTTTTTTATAAAATTTAATAATACTTTTAATAATATTAATTATTTTCTAATTAATTTAAATATTAAAGTTATTAGAATATTCTTTTTATATAATAGTATATTTATATATTTTATAGTTTCCTTCTTTAATTATATAATAATCTAGTATTCTATCTAGCTCTTAGTATTAGTATTTATTTCTTTATTACCTTATTTATATTTTCTTTATATTAATTAGGCCTAGATAGTATTTTAGGAAAATAGCCTAGGAAAGATAAGCTATTAAAATAATTAAATAGATATTTATATTATTCTTTATTTCTAATTTATATACTAAATAGTTTATTCTTTCTAATACTTAGTATAAATCTATATATTTTTCTTTAAGTTTAGGAATATAATTATTTATAATAAAGTATTTATTATTAATTAGCTCTAGCTAAACCTAGTCTTTTACCTTAAATTTTACTAAATAGTATTTCTTATTATATCTTTTTTTTATAGCTACTTATAACTAGGTAATAGAAAAGTAGGCTTAATTATAGAGTATTTATTAATTAAATAGATTATTAGTAGCTCTAATATATTTTAATTTATTATTTATTTTATAATTAATTATTATTTTACTAGGGAATATTTTAATAATATCTAAGTAAAAATTATTAAGGCTAAATTATAAGAATATTAATACTTTTACCTAAAAAGTAATTAAGTAATTTATAATAAAATAATATAATATTACTTTTACTATTTAATTATATTATTTAAATAATCTATCTATCTATAGATAATATATAATAAAGAATATTAGTTTTATACCTATGTATTTCTATAGCTTAGTTTATAGTTCTAAGGTAAATTTCTAATTTCTATTTAAAATAATTTATTTAAAGATATCCTAATTATTTCTTAGTAACTTCTAATAAAGGGCTTAAGCCTAATTCTTAGTAATATATTTAGAATTACTAAGAATTAATAGGTATATTTTTAAGTATTTATATATTATTATTATAAAAATATTAAAATATAATTAAGCTAGATTATATTATAGCTTATTAATTAAGAGGACTAAAGGTAGATTAATAATAAAATTTATTGCTATAGTATAGAAAGGTATTAGGGGTAATTATATAAGTATTAAATTACTTAGTAAATATTAGTAATTAGATTTATTCCTATTATAAATATTATATTTATTTATATATTTCTAGATAAAAGGGCTAAGATTGTTTATTATATAGCTAATAGCTATCTTTATATAAATTTAGGTATAATCTTAGTAAAATTTCTATAAATAGACCTCCTTTATAATATCTTTAGTAGTACCTTTAGAAAAATAAAGTTTTTATTAGTTATTAGGTTTTATTAAGTATAATAGATTATTTATTCTTTTTAATAGTAATCCTTTTAGGATATTTTAGTCTTTTAATTAGTGTAGTATTTTAGTTTATTTAGGGTATTCTTAGTATTTCTTTCTAATCTTATCTAGGAATTTAGATTCTACTATGGATTCTATATAGTATAGGTATATATTATCTTTATATTCTTTTTCCTATAATTAGTCTAGTTTTTCTTTAAGCTAGGCTTCTTCTTTTATAATATCTATTAATAGCCTAAAGAGGCTATCTACTATATAGTTAGTAATTCCTAGGATATATTATATATATAATAAATACTAACTAAGGTATTATAATATAATTATTAGCCTTTTATTACTTTTAGTATTTAGGTTAAAAGTAGACTTAAGGTTAACTATAGAATATAATATTATATAATTAATTAGTATATAAATAGATTTACCTTTAATTAAGTAAAATTAAGTTCTTAGTTTTTTATAAGCTTATATAAGTATAAATATTTCTAATTTTATTAGCTAATACCTCTTTTTAGTATTTCTTAAGATTTAACTAATATAAAGTATTAATTACTTTATATTAGCTATAGAAACTAACTAGCTATTCTATAGATAAGTCTTATCTAGGTAATATAATACTATTTTTATTCCTTCTCCTAAGAAATCTACTTCTAGAAAGATAATTTAATTTAGATTAAAGTAAAATAATATTATAAAGCTAATTATTATATTTTAAATATCTTTAAAATAGGATTTTTTCTTATTAATTAAGTTAAAGGTAATCTTATTAATATATAATATATATTATAGATTAGTTCTTAGTCTATTACTCTTATATCCTTCTATTAATATCTTTATTTTCTTTTTCTATAGAAGGTTAATATATTTAGCAAAGTTCTTTACTAGATAGTATAGCTATTTTATTATATTAATTTATTTTTCTAAGTTCTTAAGATTACTAAGGAAAAAGATATTACTTAGTATAAATACTTAGGATTTTATATTAATAAATCTTAGTCTATTTATATAGAATCTAAGAAATTTAATTAATAGAAATCCTATAAAGGATTTTTCTAGAGATAAAATAATATCTAATTCTAAGAATATATTAAATATTATATATATATATCTTAGATACCCTTTTTATATCTTAGAAAAGATAATAATATTATTAATAAAGGCTTAAGTATAATCTTAGTATAATCAAAGGACCCTATCTATAAAGTATTAGATATATACTAGTAAATTCTGGAATTTTATAAGGGCTACCTTTAAGTATTTTAACCTTTAATAAATAATTATTATAAAATAATTATAATATTTTTTAGTATACTAAGAATTAATAAAAAAAGCTTTAAATATTTATTATAATAAATTAATTCCTATTTCTAAGGTATTATATTATATTCTTTTATAAGGATAAGGGGTATATATCTAGTATAATTACTATATTAAGAATATATAAGTTTATTATTACTCTTTTCTTTTTCTTATTATTTACTAATTTCTAGACTATAAATACTAGGTTAGCAAAATATATAAGTTTATTTATTTATTTTATTTAATTCTATTTATAAAGATTATTAAATATTTTATTAAGAAATTATTTATTTTTTAAGCTTAAAAAATATAATTTTAAGCCTAATTTTTTCTTATATTAAATCTTAATAAAAGGAATATATATTTAATTTTTAATTATTACCTTAATTAGGAATATATCTTCCTATAAATCCTTATATTCCTCTATTAGTTCTTATAATTAGTTTACTAAACCTAGTAAATAATCTACTAAGTAAATACTATTACTTATAATATAGCTAGATATATTCTTAGGTCTAGCTAATCCTAGTTTAGTACTTTAATCTATTTCCTATTATTAAATATTTATTTTTAGTTTTTAATTATCTTCCTTTTTATTATTAAAAAAAGATAGTCTTTTAAGGTCTTTAGTAAAGAGAATATAATCCTTAGATATTTTCTAGAAAAATTCCTAGTTTATTTCTTTAATAGATAAGTCTAATAAAAGGAGAATAATAATACTAAATATTTACCTTTTTTTAATCTTTATATTTTATTAGGTATAATTTACTATAAATATTCTATTTATTTTTTAAGTAAAAGTAATTATAGGCCCTTTTTCTTAGGGGGAAAAAGGTAATTCTATTTTTTTTTATATTATATAGCTTAGGCTATAATATATCTTTTACTATATATAGGTATAATATAATTATTTTTTGCTTTAATCTTAATTTCCTTAGGTAAAGATTATTTATATAAAATATTAAAAAGTAATATTTCTTTAGTTCCTCTAATTCTAATTTTATTAATAAATAAAAGGATATTAGCCTTATTCTTTACTAGCTAATCTATACCTAGTAATAAGGGAATAAATAGATTCTTAATTACCTAGGCTTTAACTATTAATCTTATTATAATCGGATTTCTATCTTAGGTTCTTAGTAAGTAAATAGTAAAATTAGATTATTCTTTTGCTTTCTAGGTTCTAATCCCTTAGAGAGTTCTAATAATAAATTAATCTATTTTTATATTTATTATATACTTTAATATAGATTTTATAATAAATTAGTAAGTTATTTTAATATTAAAGTATACTTTCTTAAGCTATTTATAATTTTTATATTTTATTATTTATATTTTTATATAATTATAAGGAGTAAATATATAAGAATTTATTTTATTATTTAAAGATTTAATTTCTAGGATTTTAATAAGTAATTTAGCTAAAATTCTTTTAAGTTCTCTAATTTTATTTAGGTAATATATAAATAAAACCTTAGTAAGATCTAAGACTAAGAGGGTATTTTTAATTATTAATTTCTTTTTAATTATTTTATTAATTAATCTAAAGAAATTATCTTTTTTATTTAGATTATTTTTATTTTTACTATTTTCCTTTTATTTATTATTTATTAAGTTATTAATTTTATTATTCCTTTTATCCTAAAGGGATTTAAATTATCCTAATATTTCTTAAGTAAAATATATTTTATTATCTTTATTAGGTTTTTATTTAATTATAAGATTATAAGCTTATAAATTTATTAAGATTTATCCTTTATTATTAGAGAATATATTATTATATAGGGGGTAGATTAATATTAGCTATTATCTATTTCTAGGTAATTATAGAAAGTTTCCTCTAAAAGATACTAAGTTCTTACTTAAGGTTCTTATACTTAATTAATATTAGTATTAATATTACCTAATTTAGGGTATTAAGTTTTAATTATTCTAATTATATTAGCCCTTTTACTAAATAGCTAATTATTAATCCCTAGGTAATTAATTAAAACTTATATTTTTATTACTTTAATATCCTAAATTATTATATAAATTAGTATTTTTAAAAAAAAACTTATTATAATAGAAAGAGCTATTATAGCTAGATAGCTTAATAGCTTTATTTTAAATAGTACCTTTATTTTCCTTAGGTTAAGCTTCTTTATTAAGCCTTTTTTCTATATTCTTTTATAATCTAATAATTATCTTAGCTTATACTATAAGTATCTTATTCTTATACTTATCTTACTATTATTCTAAAGTCTTATCTTTTATAGAATATAGAAAAATAATAGCTAATTAAGGATCTAATTATCTATATACTTTCTATAGTAAGTACTCTATAAAAAGGTATACTTTTAAAGCCCTTTTTTTTAAAAATAACTAGCTAATTAGAAAAGGACTATTTTTATTTTATCTTATAAATAATATAATATAATTCTTTAAAGACTTACTAGGTAATTTCTAGGCAAAGGGAGAATTTCTTATATAATACCTTAGTCTATAGATCTAGATTATTATAATTCCTTAGTTTTACTTTAGTTTTTTTATTTAGAGATTTATATTATATATTAACCCTTTTTTTAAATAATAATAATATTTTAAAGGAAAGTATATACTTATATTTTATATTTTAGCTAATATAAAATTTTAATATATTTATAAATTTATTTATAATTATCTATATTATTATATTATTTTTCTTAATAAAATTATAAAAAGTAATTTTATTATTAATAATTAAATAGAACTTTCTTATTTTTTTAATATAAAATTAGGCTATTTTAGGATAATTATTATTATTATTTTATAAGATAATATCTAAGGCTATTCTTAGTTAATTTTAGATTATTAGGTTATTTTTTTATAGGAATTTAAATATAATAAGCTAATTTTCTCTATTAATTAAAAGATTTAGTAAATTACCTTCTAATAAATTATTTATTAGAAGATTTCCTTTTAATAGATTTTTAGGAGGAAGATTCCCTTTTAGTATATTACCTAAGAAAAGATTTTTATTTAGTAGATTATTAGTAATAATAATAATCTAATTCTCTTTTTTAGTATTTAGCTATATAAAGGGAATAAGGCTTACTAAATCCCTATTACTTATTATATTAGTAAGGGCTATAAAGGGATCTCTTAGTAGTTTTACTAGCTTATCTAGGATAATAAAGATATTTATAAAGAAATTATTACTTCTTAATAAGATTATTTATATACTAATAAAATATCTTTAGTTTAGGCTTAGATTAGGGATATATTTTAGGGTTTATAGCCCTTATAAGATTACTAAGAGTCTTTTAAGCTCAACTAGGAAACCTCCTAGCCCCTTGGTAAGGGATAAGCGGTTTTCTTTTTATAATTAGACTTTATAAGTATTTTTTTCTAGGTTTTAGTTTTTTGCTATTACTTAGGAGTATAAATTATTATATAGTTAGATAAACTTAGGAGAATATTTCTACTTATTTAATATTTAATAGTACTAAATTATTATACTTATTAGCCTAAGGGTATTATTAGTATATTTATAATAAAATACTTTAGTAACTTTAGCTAAATATAGGTATTTTTATTCTTATTAAGCTAGAAAGCTAATTACTAATTATTTTATCTCTTAATTTTACCTTTTAAGGTATAATTCCTTTAAGTTCTTTTCTATAAAAAGAGACTAGATCTTTAGATTATTTTATAATAATAGTAATAATTTACTCCTAAGATAAGGGTTTAGATTTATAGAAAGACTTCTAGGAAAAGTAAAAAGAAATAATAAATAATTATTATTATTTATTATAATTAATCTTATAAGCTCTAAAATAAGGGGTAATAATAGGGTACTTTATATACTCTTAACTAATTTAAATAAAGTCTTATAAACTAAAAATTAAATAGTATATTAAATATTTAATCTCTTTTAATATTTATTCTTTATTCTTATTTTATTCTTTACCTTTTTTTTATATTTTTATAATTATATTCTAATTCCCCTTTATCTTTTTATTAAAGAAAGTAAAAAGAAATTATAAGGAAATTAAGGTCCTTATAATATAATATCTATTCCTTTTCCTAGGGAAATTATAATTTAATTATAGTAATATTTTAGCTAAAGGATTATATTATCCCTTTAATAGAAAGTATTTATTTCTCTATAATTTTACCTTAGCTTATTTTATAGGGAAATATTAAGGAAAAGGTAGTATATATATATACCTCTATTAATTATAAATAAACGCGCTTTTGATTTCCTAGATATTTAAAATCTAGCCTAGACTACTAATTTTCTATGACTTTTTAGTAGTAACCTTTATACTTACTCTTAGACCTATTTTTATTGCGGTTTTTAACATAGGTTATAGTACTTATTATCCTTTCTAGCCACTTATTATATTTATTACTATTAACTTCTCTAAGAAAAGCTTCCTTTGCTTTAGTTATCTCCTTAAATACTATTTTATCTAATTTTTTTATAATAATATTAAATTTCTTATACTCTTCTTAGATAAACTCTTTATTATTAGTATTAAAATTGTTCTTTTTAAGTGCATAGAACTTAAATTTAATAAGTTATATCTTAAACAATTTAAGGTTAGCAATAGAGGTTCTAAATAGCCTAAGGAGCCCTTCCTTTCTAAGCTTTAATTTAAAGGTCTTAATAAGATTAGGTAAGCATTTAATATAAAGTTTACTATTAGTATATTTTAATGCAAAAGAATATAATAGATTATAAAGAATATAGTATTTAAAATATAGTTTAGATTTAGCTATTTTTAATAATATTAGAAGTAGGCTAGAATATATTAATCTTAGCATAGAAAGCTATCTTAAATATTAGATTAGGTTTAATAAAATTTACTATCTTTAATATTAAAAGGATATTAAGATTATAATATTAAATAAAGTTAATTATTCTATTAATTAGGGCAAAAAGAGACTAATATTATAGTTATTTAAATACTAATTATATCTACTCCTAGAATTACCTAGTTAAGCCTCCTACTTGTATTTTAACTAAACATAAATATATATACCTCTAGCTATAATAGGAAAGGTAGATTCTATATCCTACCTAGTTTTGGTTAGTACTAGTATAAGGTCTATCCTTATCTTATTAATAGATCTATATAACCTCTAATTCTCTGTAGTAAGTAATACTAGCCTTTATTTATAATAAAAATATTCTATACTAATTTTATATTAGCTAGCTATAATATTACTCTTTTTATATATATTATATAAAGATTTATATTTATTATTTTAAAGGTCTTAATAAGATCGGGCAGGCATCTAATACAAAGTTCGCTATTAGCATATTTTAAGGTAGAAGGGTATAATAGATTATAAAGAATATAGTATTTAAAATATAGTTTAGATTTAGCTATTTTTAATAATATTAGAAGTGGGTTAGAATATATTAGTCTTAGTATAATAGGAAAGCTATTTTAAATATTAGATTAGGTCTAATAGAGTTTACTATCTTTAATATTAAAAGGATATTAAGATTATAATATTAAATAAAGTTAATTATTCTATTAGTTAGGGCAAAAAGAGACTAATACTATAGTTATTTAAATACTAATTATATCTGCTCCTAGAATTGCCTGGTTAAGCCTTCTGCTTATATTTTAACTAAATATATATAAATTATATTTATTATAATTATCCTAACTAGTCTTTTATTATTTTAAATATAATATTTACTCTTAAATAATATTACTAAAAAGCTCTTAGAAATCTCCCTTAATACTTTAATTATTTATAGCTAAAATCTTATATTTTTATTAATCCAATATTAAATTTCCTTAATTATATGAACTATAGTAGCCTAATAAAGTTGATTGTTCTGTTGGTTAGGGCAAAAAGAGACTAATACCATATTTATTTAAACACTAATTATATCCGCTCCCAGAATTGCCTGGTCAAGCCTCTTGCTTGTATTTTAACTAAACATAAATAGTAGCCTAAGGCAAAATTAGCTTAATAGATAATTATAATTAATAAATATCTTATAAGATAGATACTAGAATAAATTAACAAATACTTAATATATATTTATTTACCTTAATATACTATCTGGCTACTATTATTATTATTTTACTAGTATCTTTAGCTTTTTTATATATTATATTTACTTTCCTATTTATACTTATTTTGCCTATAGAGGCTTTCTAGTCTTTATATAATATATAATTATAGTCCTTAAAATTAGTAATAATATAATAAATTAAATAGGATAATTACTCTTAATATTACTTATATCTCCTATTAGGGACTTTAGAATTTCTTTAAGTAAAGATAATATTACTAATTAATATAAATACTTAGATTAATTATAATAATAAATTTCTATTAAGAAAAATTAATATAAGAATTTTACTAGGTTTATTTTAAGATTTTATTCCTTTTTTAATAAGCAATTTTCTTACCTTTAATTAGTCCCTATAGTTATTATATATAATAATAGTTCTTCCTACTTATATATATCTCTATATATACTATTATTATATTATTAATAAATATCCCCTTTGCCTTATTACTTTAAATTATACTAATATTTATACTAATCCTTTATTTTATACTAGTCTATCTTATCCTTTGCTTTTTACTATTACCTTATTATAATTTTAATCCTACTATATCCCTTATATAAAAATACCTTTATTTTATTTTAAAATTTATTATCTTATCTATTTACTTACTATAATAAAAATATCTTTATTATATAATAATAAACTATAATTTAATACCAAAGAAATATTTATTTACTAATACCTAGGAAAAGTATTATCTTATTATTATAAATAGCTTTTAATATATTCTATAGTAACTATAAAGTATCTATTTAGGACTTATTTAAGTAAGAAGTAATAATTAATAATAATTCTCTTATTATTATTTATATATACTATTTTTACTCCCTTATATACCTTATATAAAAGGGAACCAGAATATCTACTATAAATTCATATTTTAAGTTTATAATATACTTTAAAATAAGTTCTATATTTTAGTTTATAGAGATTATAATAGTATAATATACCTTATAAGTATTATATTTCTAATTATTCTAATTAATTATACTAATTTATTATATTAATAAGTATTAAATTAGGACTTTAAAGTAATAAAATAAAGCTATTAATTATTTAATTTGATTTTTAGCTAGGAATAATCTTTCTAATAATATTATATTTTATCTTATATTTAAAAAGTATATTAAATTCCTTAATTCTAATATTAAGATCCCTTCTTTACCTATAATTATAAAATATATATTAATTTATACTATATAAACTTTATTTTCTATAATAAAGGATCTACTAAAGCTATTTAAAATATCTTTAATAATTAATATTTAGACTTCTTTAAGCTATTAGTTTATAATACTTAGAATTTTTATTTACTTTTTTAATTATAAGTAATATCTTTACTAATTATTCTTAGGATTTTTTAATATATCTAAGGACTAAGGCAAATAATATTAAATTTAATAGATTATTTATTATTTTTAAAAGTATAGTCTTTTAGATTAAGTATAATTATTAATAGCTAATAATAGTACTTATTTTAAGCTTAATACTCTCTTTAAAGAGATTATAAATATATCTTATTTTAATAGGCCTAGATATATTATATATATATATTACCTTGCTTATATTATAAATCTTACTATTTTAGAGATTTATAATCCTTAAAAGCTATTTTAATATACTTAGAATATTAAGCTTAAGGATAATATCTTTAATAATACTTAATATTCCTTTTTTAATTAATTATTAAGTTTTAAGAATAATAATATATCTTTAGAAAATATTAATTTACTTTCTAGTATTATTTTAAAGGTCTATTATATTATACTAATTATTATATTAATCTATTAAAACCTTTATAAATTAAATATTTAGTAATTAAATTTACCTAAAGCTCTAAATAATAAGTATATTTTATAAAAATCTAATCTAAAGTATAACTATTATATAAGCTAAGTTTTAAAAAGCCTCTTAAGCTTCTTAGAGATATTTATATATATTAAAACTTAATAATCCTAATACTTCTTTATATATAATACTTTTAACTATTTATTATAGCTTAATATAAAGATTATCCTAATATAAATCTAATATTATTCTAATAGAATTAGGTTTAGATTTTATACTTAATAAATATTAGTTAGATATTTCTCTAGATTACTAATAAAATAAGCTATAACTCTAATTTTATTTTAGTAAATATATAGCTTTTAATTAAAGTTACTTATTATTATCTTTTAATTATTTAATAAAATATATATTTTAAATTAAATAATATTAAAAATTAGTTTTTATAGCTAGAAGCTCTTTTATTAGTAGTAATATATAGCTAAGAGAAACTTAAAAAATATATCTAATTATTAATAGAGAATATTTATTTTATTAGTTTATTTTTAGTCTTATTATTATTACCTAATAATCTTAATTTTAATCCTAGATAGGCTAGCCTAATATATATTAATCCTAGGCTTAAATACTCTTTATTTAGAGCTACTTATAAGTAAGGGTTTATTAAGAAATATTAAGAAAGTTATTTTATAATAATATATAATAATACTAAAGTTATAAATCCTACTCCTTTAATAGAAAGCTAATTAGCTATTTTTCTAAGTCTAAAAAAGGTAATTCTCCTTTTTATATACTAACCTAATATACTAATCTAATATACTAATTACTCTTTAGACCCTAAGAATTTCTCCTTAAAATATAGCTATTTATAAAAAGATTTTATAAGAATATATATATTACTAAATATTCTATTTTTTAATATTAATTCTAATATTATAGCTTATTATAATAAAAAAACCCTTTTTATATTCTAAGCTAAAATAGCATAGAAATCCTAATATTATAATATATATTAAATAGCTTAAGATATATTTTATATTTAATTTATAACTATTCCTCTTAAGTATACTTAAAATATATATTAATATATTTACTTTTATAATTAATATATATTAAATATTAATATTATTAAAAAGTATTTTAATATTTATTTTTATAATTAATACCTATCTTAGTAATAAGGCCCTTTTAATTTTAATTAATTAAATATTAAGAATATTCCCTAAAAAGACTTTTAAACCTATTTTTATAAACTTAATTTAATCTTAAGATATTTTATTTTTATATTTAATATTATAATATAATTTTAATTTATTTTATTTTTTAATATAAATATTAAAATTAATATTAAAATTATATTATTATTTAATCTTATTATATTCTTAAGTTTAATATATATATTTAAAGATAATTCTTAAAATTAAATTTAATTTAATTTATAGTTTAAATAATTATTTTTTAATTTATAATTTTTTATTTTTATATTTTCTTTAATAAACCTTTTATTTTTAAAAGATATTTATTATATTCTTAATAATAATAATAAAAATATTAATAATAAAAATCTATTATTATTATAATTATAATATTATAAAATATAAACTAATTTAATTAAAAAAATTTTTTAATAAATAAAAAACCTATATTAAATAATTAATCTTAAAAGATTATTAAAAATATAATTTATAATATAAAATAATTATTATTTTATAAAAAAATAAAAATTTATTTATTAATATAATAATTACTTATTATTATATTTTTATTTATATTAATTATTTATATAAATAAATTTTTTATTTATTTATAAATATTTATAAATAATAAAAATTTATTTATAAATACTTATAAAAAATAATATAATAATATCTACTACCTATAAATACCTATAAATAATATTATATTATCTAATATTAGGATAAATACCTATAAGCTACTTATACCTTAGGTACCTATAGGTATTTTATACCCTAGCCAAAAAGGCCAGAAGTGGGAATTTAAGATGCGCCACAAGGTTTAAAGCGGTGCGCCAAGATCCGGTCTTTCTCATAAACCTGCCATTAGATCTTGCTCTGTCCCTTTGTCATCATAAGCAGGACACCAATTCAGAAGAAACAAACTGAGACGACACATGACGTGCATATCATCTCGTTGAGGCGGGGGGATTGCTGCGACACTCCATAAATCGCAAATAGAGTATGGCAAGACTGTTGTATGTTTCTTAGCATCTGAAACTTGAGTTGAAGCTGTCTTTGCTTTTATCTGTTCTATATCTCAACTTCTTTACAAGGTGCGACTTTACCTCTTAATAATACAATACAAGTGACCCTGTTATCACTGGGCAAGATCTACTGCAATGGCATCGGTTCCAGCTCCCGTTGTCCCCTCTCACATCGTCAATGTATACCGAGGTTCCTTTACGGGTTTTTTGCTCTTAGATGGCCAATGCAAGACCGAGACAAGCCAGGCCAAACGTTGCCTGAATCATGCGGTTGGCATCGCTGGCCTGAGCGGGGGTCGAGGTAGATTCGCTGCTAGTTTCGGTAGATGTCGCCGAGGAGTCGGATCCCGAAGCAGAGGGAGTTGATGAAGAACCTTTCGGGCCCAAAGAGGTGGCAGCAGCGGTGGCGGTCGAGAAAGACTTGCCAGATGAATCGTTGTACTCGACCTCGAGCTCCTTGCCCGTGTTGAACACACCATAGGCATTCGGGCTGTCGGCAGTTTCCAAACCACCACAGGCCTCCTTGCTATAACCAGGGCACGGGGTGTTGCACTCGGAGTCCTTGAGCAGGGAGTCTTTGGAGGGATAAGTCTTGGCACAGTAACAGCTGGCCCCGTGCAAGAGCATGACGGGGTAGTCCTTATCCAAGCACACATCGAAGCATGTTCCAGAAGACACAAATCCAACGCCCTTCATGAGTGTCGTCGTGTTGGAAGGCGACCCAAAGCAGCCCTGGGATGTGAGCTGGTTCAATTGCGGCGACCTCGAGGGCGACTGTCGGTGCATCGGAAGTCGAGGTGGCGGCCATAGCGGAGCCCCAGAAGAGGACAGCGGCGGAAATGAGACAAAGACGAGCCATTGCGCTTGGGTCGTAACGAGTGGGCTGATTGAAGACGATGAAATTGCTGGTGTTGGCTGCCGGGATATTTATACGGGGTGTTTCAAGGCCAGCAGCATTAATTTCGGCCCCTGCCCATTAGAGCCGACCCACCTTCATAAATAGAAGCCACTCAGGCAGGATTCAGGAGGATTCTTACGTCCGTAGATTGTTACAGAATGGGTCCGCCCCATCCACGGTCAGCCGTCCACAGGCTCGGAAGGGCGGATATACGCTGGGAGGATTCGCTAACTCCGTGCTAAGGCCTACTTGCCAAACATTACTGGTCGATTATCGTATTGTTAGATGTTGCGTGGCCTGGCTATACGAGAGACATTTGCGGCGGCCGCGGGGGATGAGCGCAGTCGGCAAAGGTTGATTAATGGGTATTTGATGTCGATTATTGAAGCCGGAAGATGATCTCGGCACATATTGGGACGGTTATGCAGCGAGGAGAAAGTGGCAGCGCTGGGGTAATGAGCAGAGATTAGGCACGTTGCTTTGGCGGAATGGCGCAGGTACCAGTAGATGTGTCGTCCTTCTCTCCCACAGCGAGAGAAGATGACGTGAAGAAGAGCTCGCTAGTGATCTGAGTCATTCCCTTATCGAACCAGCGCCGAGATGATAGATTGAAACGGGATGGAGTATGGTAACTAGTTAGTTGCAGATCCTTACATCGGTGCAGCGGCCTTGGTGTTTTTGGGGGGGGGGTTTTGGTGTTTTTTTTTTTTGCAGGTGGCCTCTCACTGCCACGGTGTAAGTCGACCATGCATGAGCACAATGAACCTGTCTGTACCTTGAAGGAACCGACGACGACGAAGAAAATCCCCTGAATTCTTTTGTCCCTAAACGCGTCATTGTCGGCAGGGAACAACCGTCTGCAAAATCTCACCCTGTCGCAGTATCGGGACTAGCCTGGCTCTTGGGCCCGATTTCCAGCATTCCCTCAGGCTCTTGTAAAATGGACGTTTAATCCAGCACTCTCTTCCACCCAGCCACGCGTTGCCCAACCTGCGCCATCGTGTACACTGGGCATTCCAGAAGGAGAGATTGACTGTGGCCTCGCCATCTCGGGAATAGTGCGCAGCCCTGCCAGCAAACACATGGTCCTTGTCGGCATGTTTTATCCGAACGGCTCCATTCGACCAATGGCCCGTCGCCGTGGTGTTGCGGCAACCCACCGTCGCGATGCTGCTAGTCCCTGTGCGGTCAGATACCGCGAGACGAACTGTCATGAGGCTGAAGCCGTCACAGAAAAGAGACTGGTGCATTCTGCTGCTTCCGAGGCTTAGACTCTCGCCAAATATTAGGCAGAGCTCAAAAAAAAAAAAACCAGTGCCAGTCCGTTTTAGTCCTCATTGCGCGAAACTGGACTGGCGGGAATTGAGGGCTTCGTAGATCTCTGGAGAGGCCTTTTTCGCAAAACTTGAGTTATAAAATCCCAAAGTTTCGCTAATTAACATCTTATTCAACATCAGTAATTTGTCACGTTTTCATTACTAAAATCTCCAGGCTTCACACTTGATATTCTTTTGTCAAATCACCTCTTTTCCAAGGCCCCACGCATACTATGCTCGACCCTCACACTTCCGTCGGCATTGCCCTGGTCGTCTTCTATGCTCCGATTCTCCCTACTGCCATGTTTATCCTCGTCAGAAATTGGAACAATCCACCGCGTCTTGCATGGTACCCTTTGGTGACATTTTCTCTCTGCATGTTGGGTTGTTCAAATTCCTAGACGCTGGGCTAATTTGTGCCAAGTCCGACTTGCGGGTGGAATCATTAGCATTATCCGAGATTCCAAACCCTATAATATTGGCTTAATCATTGCCACTACTATTCTTCTCAATGTCGGCATCATTCCTCTTCTGCTCTCCCTCATCGGCATCACCCGTGTCATGTAAGACGAACCTGTGCTCCTGACTGGCATCCACCACTGCTAACACCCGTGCAGTTTAAAGTCGAGTGTGGACGACAATTCACGTGCCAAGACATTTCTAAAGCTTATTCGCATTGCATTCGTGGCTGCAATTGCTCTTCTTGTTGCCAGCGGCGGTCTGAGCAGCTCTGGTTCCACGATCAAAACAGCACGAGCTCTAGCTCAAGCTGGTTACGTTGTTCTGGCCGTGGTTCTTACTCTGGCAACCGTTGAATTACTTCATTTGCAAACCCAAAAAAAGCCGAATATCTCCGGGTGGATTTTTCGTGAGTATTTACATCACAAGTCTGGGCTTTCCTAGCTAATAGCTATGCCAGTATGTGAAATTTGCTCTTTTCAGCATCCCCATGCTGGCCCTTCGAACTGCCTATGGCCTTCTTTACGAGTTTACCATTAATAATGCCACTTCTCGTTGGAATCCACTCTTTGGCTCAGCAGTGGCATTCGCATTAATGTGCTTGTTGACAGAGTATTTTGCACTCCTCATTTTTATTTACCTTGGATTTCACTACATGCGCCACGATGTTCAAATGGCGCAAATCGATGACGTTGGTCGGGGCAAGGCATAGCTGCTTGTTACTGGCTATAGTAGTTTGAATTGACTCGACCAACATTCACTCATCTTTCTTTTGTCCATGTCTGTGTATATGAGCCATTGAATGCATTGATGGATGCATCATGCAGCTCAATGGTTTTAATAATATTTTATATTTATTGCTATTAGCTTATCCTGGCCTCATTACTGTTGTCTTCAAGAGGAAAAACCTCACGATTCGGTTGCCGTAGGTGTCAAAACCTCTACAGGGTCGAAAAGCTCCCTAGGTTGCATCCGCTCTCTAACGTGGAACAACTGAGTATATATATATACATGACCCGCAATCTAGGAGCAAATATGCTACGACAATCTTTGCATTCAACATTTGCCGATTTGTAGGCCGTGGGGCTGTAATATTTACACCCTGCCGTCTTTGTTCTGGCTACACATGTGCCCCACGTTCTCGATTTGGTCAACATCTCCGCCAAGGTTATCAATTTGCTAAATGGACATTGAGAACCTGGCAAGAGCCGAACAAGCGCAAGGGAACTCCTTCTTAGCACCTAAGGCCGACCTACTCAAGCGTCTTGCCCTTGGAAAATATCAACGATCAAGTACTTGTTTTAATTCCACAAACGGCCAGCTCGTCATAATCCTATCAGGCGTGATCTCATTTTTACACTGGGACAATAGCTTTAAGATGTAAATGATTTCACTCGTGTCAATTGACGTAATACCACCATTACATTAAGGATTAGTGTAGTGCGTATCTTCTTTACCATCGTCGGCAATATGACAGTTTGCTGCGATTGTTGGTCTATCCAGCCAGATTTGTTATGTACCAGTCGTGCGTAATATATACAAAAGAAAAAAGCCACCGATAACGTGTCAACGTAAAATCTCGTCAGTGCTCCCACTATCCTGGGCCGTGTATTGCACATCGACTTTGTAAGTTCGGCTGACATGAATATCTCTGCCCTGCGGATTTATATCTTCGGCGCCTCGTTGTATGCTGTGTAGCTGGTACGATATTCGGGCGCTGCTTTTCCCGATGCGGACGCCGTTTCCCCAGGACTCGCTGCCCGTACCGCGTGGGTTTGATGAAAATATGCCAAGCTGTGGTAAGTAGGCCACAATGAGTGGTTTCAGTCGAACCGCACAGACGCAAACGATGCCGAGATTTAACTCGATGATGGACCAAATTCCCAGGATGGCCTGGGTATAGGTTGCATCTTGTCGGTTCTTGATAACAATGATGTATGGCAGGCGGGCTATGGTGCAGATTACAACACTGAGTAATAGTTTAGTCAAATAGTGTCGAAGATTTGGGCTGCCAAAATGAAACGCACCCTGATCCCAATGCTAGGATGCAGCCGACCATGCCCTTTTGCTTCCGTGGAAGGTTTAGGCTGTGAATTGTCGGAATAGGTATCGCAACAATTACAAGGTCGAAGAAGATGTTGAGTACGGCTTGGGCTTGGTTCACCTTCTCCAGGCACGTTGTGGCGCCAATGTTGTCGGGATTGCAGGGCCCCCCAGTGAATATGCACAGCACCAGGGTGTAGGTGAAGACACCAATGGCGATAGCCACGACGATGGATCGATATATTACTGAAGGATTAATGCGATACAAGATGGACAGCATCGCGATTCGGGTTAGAGATGGGCATATTAGATATGCCAGGTTATTAGGAAGAACGCCCTTTTTAGGGGGGGAGGGGTTGTCAGTGCAAATTAAAATAGATGATTGAAGCGGCGACTGACTTTGTTAAATTGGGTATAATCAGCAAAGGACATGTCCCACATATGCTTTCCCCAGCCATACTTCATCACTATGGCAAGGTCAGATGATTGTCTCGTCCCGGGCGTCGGAAGGCCTTACAGTTGACCAATGTCGCAAAGTATACTATGGAAAGGCCATAGGAGATGGTGACGAGAACTGTGACCCCAGGGTGTGTCAGTCTCTGTTGCCAAAGGCTGAGGGCATTGCTGGTTTCCTGCTCGGTGGTTACCTATATCGATCTCGACCTTTTTCGCAATCTTGATGGCCTGCGTGTAGCGGAAGCCGAGGAAGGTGGTCGAAAAGAAGCAAGTAATGCCAAAGGCGACGCATGTCCCGATCTGACGCGAGTTGTAAGGCGCATTGAAGTTGGACGTCTGGCCGCTCGGAGGCGCAACTATTGGTGTTGTGTACATTTCCATGGCGACACTGGCTCTCGCAGCATGGACGACCACGAAAAGAATTCGAGCTGCAAAGCCCGAGGACGTTGGTGAACAAGGCAGGCATATCGATGTTTTGAGTTCAGATGAAAGCCCCAATGCCACCACCTGGCCCACAACCTCGCTGCATGGCCATCTCCACCAGGCTATGCTTGTCTGGGTAGATTCTTGCGGGAGGGCCTTTATCGCCTGGAGCTGTCAGCCACCAACAAAACACAAGCCCGCCCCAGACGGCGCCCTAGAAAGGCCCCGGCCGATGCGGAGTTACATAGTGTGACTTCCAGCGCGTGCGACATCAGCCTAGAAGTTATGGAGCGCTTGTTGGTAGCGCCGAGTATCTATTTGGTAGCCAAAACCCGCGGCGAACCCCCCGGCGCCTACTTGCTGATGCACCTTTAATTTGCTGGTCCCGGGTTGGCCTGGGGGGGGGGTGGGGGGGATGTGCTCCCCATGTTCATGCTCATGTTCCAGCTTTTGCAAACTAGCACAACGGTCGAGGCGTTTGTTATTGTTGGTGGCAGGTTTCATGGGATACATACATACTCCGGGAACACCCGCGTCTGCTGAAGAAATAACCAAAAAGAAAAAGAAAAAGAAAGAAAAAAGAAAGGAAAAAAGAAATGGTAAAGATCAAAGAGGGAGAGCACAGACATTCGGGGAATTCATGTCCAGAACCCCAAATCCGGGTCAAGCTAACCGAGTGCCATGTCCATCAACTCGTCTGCAATTTTTATGAATGTGTCATTTTTTCCTCAGCGTGCATTTCCCTTTGTTTTCTTTTTCTGAGATCCACCTGCGTCGGAGTTGTCTCATTCGAGCAGCGCGCTAGTCTAGAAACGGAGTCGATGTGCAAGCGAATGATCTGACTGGCGGAGGCGAAATCGTCATGCCGTCAGCCACCAAGTTACTCCGTAGCTGTCATTGAAGTCACCGACCCGGCGACCCCATATCGACTGCGACGTGGGTTACTTTTCCCCTGTCTTGTGCTGGCGCTATCAACACGATTGTCTGCACGTCATGTTTTGCTTTTTTTTTTTTTCTCTCTTCTTTCTTGTGCCTCTTTTTTTTTTTCTTTTTTTTCTTCTCCCTCCCTTGCTTAGTATTTCATCTCATCCAAAATGCGGCGTAGGGGCAGCCCCAGAATCGTCCAAATATCTGTCTGTCCGAATTATGGCCTTGGTACCGCTAGTTTTGCGGATACCGTATTCGGGGCTAAGTGCCGGATGCTGCCCCGGTGCTTACTCTTTGCATGTGGAATACTCCGTATATTCAGCTGTAACAATTCTCTCTTGCCATGCTACCCACAATCAGCGAAGCGGTTGCGAGCCCCCCTCACAATATTGAGAGATGCTTACATGGGCAGGTTTGGTGTAGACCATTATTCACCTGCATGGTGGCCATGTGTGTCGCATCGCATTGTTGCCAGAGTAAGCAAAGAAACACAGTGAAATTCAGTATAT
This sequence comes from Calonectria pseudonaviculata, assembly GCA_004380915.1. NCBI lineage: Eukaryota > Fungi > Ascomycota > Sordariomycetes > Hypocreales > Nectriaceae > Calonectria > Calonectria pseudonaviculata. The sequence goes on along the minus strand of PGGA01000010.1, from coordinate 1,531,885 downwards.
AACAACGCACAACATCGTATAGACGCAGATGCACTTGCATTTTGTTCCAGGCGGTATCCTGGACACACATAAAGGTGAGTAGGGCAAATCCCTGCCACAGCATGCAATGATGCAATTATCGAATGTCGTGTTTCCTGTAGGAAAGAGGCAAAAAAACCTTCTCGCCATAGACCTACGTGTACAAGATAATCACATTGCCACAAAGGAATTTCATTGTCACAGCCTGTTCGGTCCATCAGCAGCAAGCATCCAGGCACCCGACTCAGCAATCGAGGCTTTGTTGTTTGTCCATGGGCAGAAAGGGAGAGCCACGGCACCATGCAACAGATCCGATTCGCTACACGTCCCAGCCCAGCCAGCCCCCCCACCTGGCAGGGATGCGCATAACCAACACTAGTGGGCGACGGATGCGACTAAAATTTAGAACGAGTGCGTTCGAATCCCGCCTTGCGACTGGCAATGCGGTTTGAGAAGCCCGCATTGACATGGCGCTCGAAGGTGCCCGTTGTTGGATGGCATAGCGAATCCCCGCCCCCAATCGCCAAAACCACCTGGTCCAGACTTAAAGTCCGTGAGCCAAGCCAACCAAAAACAGCTAAAGGATTCTCCGTCTAGCCTACACCGTTCTTTCCATTTACAGCAGAATATGCGTTGTTGGGGGTTTCCCGCCTGTCAAATATCGCAGCCGGCCGGTAGCAAAACGGCGCTTAATTCCCAAAACTGCTTATACGGGGGGAGCTGTAAATACCATCATCCCTGCACGCCCGAGTCTGGCCCGGGGCGGAGAATCGTTGAATACACCAACTGGAACTATCGACTGGGTCAACAATGCACCACACTCAATCAATAGATTAAAGCCTCAATCGACCGGAAAGCAATCCCCGGAACTTGCGCACGTGTGCTTTCTGCCAATCTCCATGGGGCGTCAATAGCTCGCCTCCCACATCAACAAGAGCTCCCCGAATAGCTCAGTTGGAAGAGCGTTGGGCTGTAATAGATCGAATGCCACCTGAAGGTCACCTGTTCGAACCAGGTTTCGGGGAAGACGAATTTTTTTGCCTCTCCTCCGACTTTTTGCCATATTGCGGCCTGGTTCTAATAATAATAAAAACAAGCACTAGAATGAATTGAGGTCGAGCCAAGGATGCAGGTCCAGTAGGTTTCCTTATAGTATGCTGCATGGTAACTATCGCGGGTGTAGGCAATAATTGTACTGGTGTGTGCAATATGGCAAACCGCGACATTTTTTATTGGGATACATACAAAAAACGGTAAGATTAAAATTCCATGCTATGTTTTGTATTTATTTGTACATAAAATTATCGATGTTGCACACTGTTCCTGGACACATTGAATTAGCAGCGCATTCCATTCCATCTACTCATAACCTACCCAACATCAACAGCTCCTACGACTGAAGCATGAGGTAACAAGATGCCACCAACTAGCAATAAAACCGACAGATATTATTTCGAATTAGAGGTGGCAGCGTTCTGGAATTAATCTTGTTGAATGCCCTGCCAGTAGTGAAATTATCAGACCTCATCCATTAGTGGAATCAATAGATCTCTATGCCAACGGAGGAGTAGTGTTACATGCCACAAGACCATTTTGGCATGAAACTTTCGCGTAGTCCAGAAGGGTTGTGGGTTGTGCCAGTGATAAGGCCATTCAAGAATGTCCAAGAGTTGACTAAAGATCATATCAGAGCCTCAATGTAAGAAACAAGCTAAGATCTCGAGATTTCAAATCCTAAAGCAAGGAATTCATATCATGTTTCCAGTTTGTTTCAATTATTTAGTTCCACAATTGTGAGCATCCATATATGAGTCTAAGGAAGTCATTCTGGCTCCTATACAGGGTAGCACAAGAATGAGAAAGGTGGATACAGCATCAAAACCATTCGCGTTGGTCCAAGACCAAAGCTAGTTACATGTTAGCTTTGCCAATAGCCTCCCCGTGGGATATGCACACCAAAAAATCCAATGTTCAATTGCTGTTCCCATTGACCCTGACTCGTCTGTAATGCAATAACCTCACCGCTCATCTCGGTGTTTCGGGGCTGCATCGTGCAGGTCAGCCCCATGGTATCCGAGCTTCAGCTATGCCTGATTAGGTGGTGTTCGCCGATGAGTAATCGGTTATACTTGATCTCTATTGGCTCGTTGAATCAGAAGTGCCGCTCTGTCATAAATTGATTGACCAAAGCTCACCACGCACATTTACAAACCCCTGATACTAATGAGCAGCGACTAAGCGTGGAGAGATAATTTCTCTGGCTATTCCGAACATCTCGTAATAGACTCAATGAATCACATCCAACTGTCCTCTCTACCTTATGCCTTAAAAGATTTGTAATAAGTCCTCTCACGTTATATTTCATGTTCTCAGTAAATCAAATATTTACCAAATCACCTTAAAAAGTGCGATCAGCAATGCCTGCTCATCTGTTCATTCTAAGAAAATTGACAATCCGGCCGACTCAGAACTCTCCGCCTTGGCTGATGAGGCCCCATGAAATCCCCCAAAGTTGGTAAAGGCTGTGGAAGCCTTGGTTACAATAGCGGCCCCGGGTAATAATCACACACCCAGATACGATAGGACATAGTGGTCTGGACCCATGAGACATACTTTAGCGAGTGAAAGGGAACAAAATTAGCCGCAGTATTTGGTATTCTGGGCAGGTCATCCCGTGGCGAATTTTCAGCATACGTTTCCCTTTCAATACGAGGACTCGAGCGAGGAGGGAGCCTGTTGGCGAGAAAGGGAGGATACGTAATTAGAACCATAAAACCCTGACTTTGTGGGTGGCCGGTAATATGGCTAGCCATGCAGACCCCGGGACAGGAGACAGACTACAAGATTGTATTGTTTTTTGAGAGTGGATGGTGAATGAAGACCCTTGTTAGAAGGCTTAATAGGCCCCCGATGCGCATCTAAATCTTGGCTTGAGAATACAATGACTCTCATCAAGGGTCTTGATCCTCGGGTTGCATGATTGCCAATGACTGAAACACACTGGAAGAGCCACGTGCCATTCCATCCAAGGTAAGTTGTTTTCCCGAGACCGATTCTATTTCTCATTCGCGTCCAATGGATGGATACCTCCGGTGTCACAGGCCCCATGTTCCTGCCAATCTGACACGGATTAAGTCTAACCAGTGGATCCTCTAGCTGCTTCGCCGCTTTGGCCCGGGCCAGGAATTCTTAATGAGACTTCAAAATCTCGGAGCCCGATTGCATGTCATGGATCTCTGAGATGCTCAATGCTTCTGTTAGCCATGAATTGGTCTATGTGGGTGCGAGAAGGAAAGGGGATTTCCATAAAAGGCGGCCAATGTACTTGTGGGCGTCTTTGGTCCCATCCAACAAGCATTTCACCAATTATCCAACACCTAAAGCTCATAGAATCCCGTTGACCTTCGTCGCTAAACTTAATATCACAATGAAAACACCCTTCAAAGCCATCATTATGGGTAGTGGCCCAGGTGGGCTGACAACTGCTCATTCCCTCCATTTGGCTGGAATCGATTTTGTGCTCCTGGAACGCAGAGGTGACACTTTGCTTGATTAAGGGGCGAGTCTTGTCCTTGCAGCACCGAGTCTGCGAGTCATGTATCAATTCGACATCCTTAACGATTTATTGGCCATTGGTGCCGGAATTTAACATAGCAAGGCATTTACTATCGATGGCAAAGTGTTCAAATATAGTAGAGCAATCCAGACTCCAGAGTATAAAAAAAAAGCAAGTGCACGATTGTGACTTGTCAATTATTTTGTCACAACTGTGTTGTCAACTACAAATCCAAGCCACGGAACTGCTCCAATTGCCTTCCATCGAGCACAACTGATCCAAACACTTTTCGATGGTCTTCATGAAGCGGCCAAAGCAAAATATCTGACTGGAAAGAAGGCCACAAGCATTACCTCTGACGAACACGGTGTCAGTCTTTCCTGTGCAGATGGAAGCTCTTATGATGGCTCCATAGTGATTGGCGCATTCAATTTGAAGCTCCTTCTATAATTGTAGTTTGCCGAGTATTTAACTGCAATTGAACAGAGTTGAAAAATCCGTACAATACTCCGCCGGCAGCAAAACCAGCCATATCCCGTCAAATATAATCTCAAACTGCCTTCAGGGATACATGCCTTCGGCAAATCGTGAATAGAAGTGCCAAGAATAAACATGATTAATACGAATTATCAAATGACTCTATTGCAAAAACTGGAATGGAAATTGAAGTTTTACCCCCGTCAGTCCCAAAATCTTGCCCGCCATAATGACGGATATCTCTTCAGCGTTATTACCCGAGCTAGTTATCTGCCAGAGAAAGCCATCGTCATCCTCTGGGTCATCAGTATCCTTGTATTCTGATCGAAAGAAGCACTTGGCGAAATCGATCAAGTAAGTCTGATATTTGCGCCGACCAATTGGTTGAACGATGAAATTTCGGGGTTGGCAATCTGCATGAAAGACACCCCCATCGTTAACTAGTTTCGTTGTTTCAACCGCATCATGAACAATATCATCCCAAAGTTAAGCTTCGTTTGGTAATATATCTACCAAATCCCTAAGCGAAAAGCCAGGTACGTATTCAATGAGAATTCCAAGCATCTCGAAGTAACATGCTGCAAGATTTCTGGGGTTAGGAAGGGAATCGGCCTTGACTGATGAGGTCCATCGAGGAATGCATTGACCCTGCAATGGCTTGAGTAGACTGTAGGCATCAACTTCGTTGTTGTATGCTAGTCTATTCAGAAAATAAGTCCTGGCTTCTGAACGAGCAAATTCTTCCCACTCAGGCAGGTTTTCCTCATCATCTTCGTCCTCTAACTTGGTTTCCAAGGAATGATTTGCATTGATAGGCTTGTCTACATCCTCTTCTGCTTGTAGCTGTTTGACAAGCATCCCAGCTTTGCCAGAGCAAATATACTCCTGGAAGGCGTTCTCTCGATCTTGAGTATACGCTTGTCCCATGCGGTTGGATCCAAACCGGCGATCGTACAGCTTTAGAATAGCTGTTTTCTCAGCGCCATCATGACCCGCAAACCTAACCTTCATTACGGGCTGCATTGTAACAGGCCACGTTTGAACAATGGTGGCTTGTAGATGCATTCCTTCTTGAGTAATAAGATTTATGATGCCACCAGAAAGATAAGGAGAATTGATGCCTGTAGGTACAGGACTTGGAGGCAAGGAATTTGTGGTATCGGTAAACTCGGGCGTGGGAGCTTTGTTCGCATGAGGAGGTTAGTTGACGATACCATCCTCGGTGTTAACGGAAGCGCTGCATGGGGAAGCCATCATGTTGAACCTAACAAGAGTTCATTAGTAGGGAGGCGTGGGTAGAAGGGAACACACAACTCATCAATGAATGCCAGAGATGTGATCAAGGGAATCATGACTCAGCGGAAATATCTCGCTGCGCCTTGACCTATGTAAGCGCCCGTAATGACTCACGGCCCACCCACTCCATCGAATCAAAATCAGGCCACTCGATGGTATTTCTGTCCCGAGACATTTTGTCTGGTGTCTACGCGTCTCTATCATTTGTCGCCATATTCTGAGTCCTTCGCTACCCCTCTTGTAGATGTTGGTTTAAACTAAAGTTGACTAATGAGTGATGGTGATTCCCTAGGAGATTCGCGCAGCGCCAATGGCTCTTGACTAGCTCAGCTCACATGGCTAGGAGTGTGACGAAGGTGGCTTGTGAGAATAAGTGCTCCCGGCCTGGGCCAAATGTATCACCTACACGTAGAATATTCCATGGCCATTGTGCTGCAATAAAGTTTACATTGTAATGTGCCTCGTCCCTAAACAGGGCGAAGTTCATATCATCGCTGGGTTTATTACGTCAGTATAATGTACTCCCGGATCATCTGAAATCTTAGCATTGGTGTTGATGCTAGAATCTTCATCCTTGCCGGTGTTGTTCATTATTTTGATGCTTAAATGCTTCAATCAATGGCGAGCCTCATTTGTCATCGCGTCGGCTAGGCGTTGAGTGTCTCGGGTACAAGGAATCCGCAACCGAAGGTCCACGAGGTTTTGAAATGCATCCAACTTCATTGCAAGCTGGATAATAGCAAATATTTTGTCAAGGGCCTGGGTGTCATAGCAACACATGATGCATGTCGGTAAATTTTAGTCTTCTTACTTGGTGGCCAAGTCCCGAGTCGCAACAAGTAATGGTCCACTCAAAGGAAAGCGCGCTGTCAAGGTTGAATGGCCACCAGCAATATTGCTGGAGGATATGTGTTGCAGTGATATTCCATTCGTGGGACACTACTCGTAGATCCAACAAGTCGCCAATAAATATGGACGTCTTGAAAAATGGATTCTATTGAAGATGAACGATCTTTTCCTAGTTAGTAGTGTGATACCGGTAGTAGCTATCAAAGAAGCACTTGAATCTAGGGTTGAGGATAAAAGTGCAAAGGATGAGAGGTTATTTGATATCTAATCTCCGGTGGAAGATGCCTATCGGCTTCTCTTCATCCTTTTGAGGATTTGCTTAGTATTCAACTTAACTTACAGAAAGTCTTGCACTGGCATCGACGAATTTAAAAGGGGGGTAATGTGAACTTTGCTAGTTCAAATCTTTTTTGGAGGGGGGGGGGAGCCTTTTATTCTTGAACTGGCACGGGCAAATTTAAGAGTAATGAATAATGCTTGCTAACAGGTTTACAATGCATTAAGTTACTTCACGTTTCAAATTCTCCTTCCTACAACAATGGGATTTGTAATTTACAGCCTTCCGTGTAATAAGGCAAGTCCTAGTTGTTGAACCTAATTGTGGGCGGCCGCTCAGGTTTACGAGGGCATTCGGGTTCCGTGGCTTGCAGTTTCTGCAATAACCATTGGATAAAAGATAGTAAGAATAAAAGCGTGGTGCACAGAATTGCTAGGCAGCCGTCGATGCCCAAATCATCGACTTCAACCTTCTGCCCCCACACATTGCTAGCTTCGTTTATCACCCAAGCGTTTTCTCTTTATGTTTTGTTTATTCGGGTCCCACATCCAGCCACTTCATAGAAACTTATCCAGTCTCATTCTACCATGCCCTGGACCCTTCTCAAAACGCGGTGTAGCAAGTATCCTTCCTGGCTATTGATGTCCTACGTGGACCAACTCGGAGAGAGTAGGGGAACGCGCTTACGAACCGCACAACCCACGATATTTGCCTGATCAGCCGTAATCTCTTTTGCCAACAGGAGCAATTCATCAGAGAAGATCGAAATATTTCAATTCATTCTAGGATCCTCCATATACAAATTTAATTATCCACTCTAGTTCCATCGAAATATGCACGTGAAACCGGGTTCGAAACTTGGCTGGGCTGTTCCGGCTCAAAATATAACCCATGTTTACAAAAGTCCATCTGAGAAAAATACCAAACTTGCTCACAAAACCATACCCCTAATTGGCCTTTGAACTTTTGATACTTTATCCTTGTGAGACTTGGTGGTTCGACAGAACTGGACTTTGCATCTCTGGTCGTCAATCAAGATCCAGATATGGCCAATCTTAACCGTAGCGATATCGAAAAAAAGCTTCATAATGTGAAATCCTCAAGCGCGAAATCCAGCCCAGATCTACCAAGATCCTTCTAGCCTTTCACTGACCAACCACCCGGAGCACAGATCTTCCAATCGACAGCACGTTCGTCAACGTCCTAGAATTAATCAGTGGATTTGCACATGGATACCACTTTGATTCTTGGTAATAAATTTAACCAGAACTCACAAAACAGGCAAGTCCTGGACAACAATTTTGTTTGAATCCAATGCTACCGTCCCAGCATAGCTGGCCTGAGCGTGAACATGTCGGCTGCCACAATTGAGGCAGAGGGTTTGATGATGCGAATCCAAGGAGAGTAGCCAACATCGTAATCGAAAACTTCATATTGATGAATAGATAATAAGCGAGGTGGGGCGAGTATGAAGAGCTTGTAGGATTGAAGAATTTGAGATTTGACTCGTGGTGTGATTCTGGTGCTGTATTGCGATTTCAGCAGATGATCTAGTCAATTTATAAACATAAATGTTTCTATTCTCACTTTGAAGCAAAAACTACGAACAAATGCTTTGTTACTAATTTGAGGCAAGACCCTCCGCTTCTTTGCGGAAGACAAATGAGGCCGAGATCATAAATTAGTCCATAACTCTAAATGTCATGTTTCATAGCGTGTCAATGCTCATTGGAACCTGCAGCGGCGCGTAGTTTGCACACTTGTTGCTTTTTTAAAAGAGAGGATATCAATTGGTGATGACTTCCCAAACATGTCTCTCACCTTATGAGGGCTTTTGGTTCACCCCAAAATTTCAATGATCGATGGGAAACCATTTTCGTACAGTAAGGGAAGCTGTCAATATTTGTGGCAGTTATTACCGGGTATAAGTAATTATTGGCATATTCACACATGTATGTAACACTTTCCAGTAGATTAATTATTCACACGGCAATGCCACCAGTTCCCTTTTAAGTGAGACAATAAGATTTGCCATCCACGTGGTGCTGTTTGAGCCAGACCTGACTGGATAATGATGAACAGGACTGCAGTTCTAGGTTTGTCGTTGTCTCAGCATAGATAATTTTATGACACGGCATGAAAAGCTCGCACCAATTCCCCCCATTATGTAGACACCCTGTGCACACTTGACGATTATGGGGCAAGTAATTCTTCATCGCAAAATAGGTCATGTTTTTAGTAGAACTTCCCTATTTTTGTACTGCTTGTCCTTGAGATTTAATTAAAGTTGAGTATAAGTTGAGATAAGCTACAAATTTTAGATGCAAAGTTTAAATAATAAGAGGCAATAAAATATCGTGCCGTAGCCACATCAGCCGAACTCGATTGATGTGTCGTTATCTTGTCTCGGTGGTAAGCCTCGATACTATGCGGTCATCCTAGAATACGAATAACCCCGAGACAGTGGATGATGGATCCCGGCTGCTTTTCATGCGTTGAACCACCCATTCAAAGTACGTGGCACGGTAGTTTTGGAAATCTAGATTGTTTATACGTTACATAACGGACTAAAAATGTGCGGGGCTAATATATGGCTATTCAAGACATGCAAGACCCTTCCACTCGCTAGTCTGAAAAGGTTTGGATTTCAATACCAGTGTCTGTTAATCAATAGCTGTCCGCCGCTGCCCCTTGACCTCCGGACAATACAGGCTCTAAGACGAAAGAGAATGATTTCTGGCCAAAAGACAGTTCGCAAGTTAGTTCGCGAGAGAGTTTCACCTTTGTAGCAGCCAAGAAGCCGATACCAATCCCTACTCCTTCTAGAGCTAGCCCAGTTGCCACTCCGACGACAGCCATGCCTATTCCAGCAAGGATTCTGAACAGAGGGAATGAATTCCGTTTTATAATATCCCATTTTGGAAGCTTTTCGGTTCTATCCGAAATTTCCTCCATGGTCGTTTAGTTCAATGTCAGAATGCCATCGTATTCTTCTCGTAACTCCAACTCGTCTTTTTTGATTTGATTACGCTCTCACTCGATTATTTTCTTTGAGTGACAATGATGAAGCTCGTATAAATAGGGAACTTGTCGTCTAGATTCCCACTTTGTCAGTTCATGCTCCAGCAGTGTCTCTATCTCGTCTCTGTTCTAGGCGGTCGAAGACGCTTCTCCTCATCAAGAACTTCGATAATAAGCTAACGCTCCAACCTCACCCGTGAGAGAACTGCCGAATTTGACTTTTCTCTTTCCATAAAAATCTGTGTGACTGGCTTTTGCATTTCCTTTTGGGCTCATTTTATCTCACCATTAGTCTTCCGCAGCTCCATTTCGACACTTGTTGGCTGCTTTGATATACAGAAGATGGAGGGCCAGACGAAATGGGAAATTCGTGCTTTATAATTACAAAGGTAACTTTCTCATACTCATTAACGTATTTATAGACTGCCTCAGCTTTTGCACTAAATACTTTATTCTACCTCTAGCTATCAAATACACCCTCCCCCACTCGGTAGTCAATTTCCGCTCAATGTGTACGATAGAAGTATGATTTATCTTTGAGTTCTTTTTAGTATTTGAATGCTAAGATATGTAAGTCGGGAATGCTTATTGTTTGGGCACTGTGGTTTGAAAACCACTGGAATAATGATTTGACGAAGATTGATATTATTCTTATGCTTGTTGCACATGTCTTATGGGTGAGTTCGAACGGGTTTGACTTTAGACGCTACCCTGTCACGATTGAAAGTCTACGAGCGGCCTGTGGGGAGTGGTTAGACCCAGATTCTCCAGAGTGCAGTGCAAGGTATACCCCAACTCTTCATTGCCCTCGATGCTGACATTTTATCACATTCTACCTCTAACAATAGGTTTTATGCAACCCGATTGCTGGAAGCAGCGGCATCTTCAATGGGCGACATAGTGACTAAATTCATTGTTTCAAGTCCTGGGCTGGATAGTAGTTATATATATATCTGCATTGGGATAAAGACTCTTGGATGAATTTGGAGATTGAAACTACTGCTGTACGAGATAAGCGTCGGGCAATGGATTCTAGATGAAGACGCCAACTACTTTTGATGGGAACATTTATGCGAGCAACGTGGAGTCTGGTTCTCAAGTTAAGCCATAACTGGTCCATGATGTTTGATGACTCTTAAAGGACTGTATGCCATCACAACTCACAGAAAACATATATCATTTGGTCGTCCGGTTGACTGCAAAACTTGTCAGCAACATGCCTCTCCAAGTCGCACCTCTCGACATCTCAGATTTCGACCAACTCACTCGCCATGCCTACACAGGCTCGCCTGGGGATGACTGTGTAGCGCCCCCGAATCCTGTCGCATAGCCAGTGACGACCCGCGTCGAAGCCCAAACACGCGCTCAGTGCGCATTTGCTCTTCAGAAGCGTCGTAATCTAGACGACCCCAGTGTGCGCTTCCTCAAAGTCGTCGACACGGGAGATGACGAGGGAAATGGTAGTAATAGTAGCAATTGCAACATCATCGCCTTGGCCCGCTGGCACTACTATCCTCAGGGCTACAACTATGACCGCGAGGCCCACTGGGAGATGGCCCCATATGCCATCACGCCTCTCCCGCCCTACATGAGCAACGAGGGCCTTGGTCTATCTCTGCCACCCTACCCGCCACCAAACTTCAACCTCACCCTGCACAACTACATTCTCTCCGATCGCGATGCCTTTCGCCTCTGTGCGATTCCACAGTGGAAGCCATGCTGGATCCTGATGCACCTGACTACGCGTACAAGCCACCGAAAGCGCGGGGCAGCCGCCATGCTAATTCCACGGGGCCTCGCGCGAGCTATTGAAGCAAATGTACCCGCCTACCTTGAAGCAGGAGCAACGGGGAGGCCTATATATGAAAGGTATGGCTTCAAGTAGGTTGGTGAGCTGCGGAAGTTAAGCCTTGAAGAGTTTGGCCTGGATCCTGCCTTTGGACTTACAAATATGATGTTTGATCCTAAATGGAATACACATATCCAGCAACAGGGCGTCGAAACTAGTTGGGTTTACGGGAATGGCGATGATGGCGAATACGCACTGATTCTTGGGCTATAGCTGGCTTGAAATATGTGCAACTACTTGACGGATTGCTGATCTGGCTGGTGATCTCTGGCATACCTGTCCATAGCATTGTCTGGAAAATAGAATCATTTTTGAGTGGCCTCCAAATTCTTCTTGTCGATCCCTTCCAATATTTCCATTGTATGATCCCAGACTTTTTGGTCCACGTCCGGCTTGCGAAGCCTCTCATATCTGATGCCTTCTGCTGCGTCCGCCCTCTCAAGAACGCTGTAGCATCCACCACCTGGCTCTGCCCTCGTGCTCAGTGTTGCATTCGCGCTGTCCGCCATTCCTTTGGCAGGGAATTTCGAAGTTGCGAGGTAAACCATGACTTGTCCACAATCCTCTGAAGAGGTCATGAACCAATTCGCCAGTGGTTTTACAAGGCGCCAGATGAACCTGAACCAGGCGGGCATCTCGGGGCTGAGAAAGCCAGGCCCGTCGACCAGACTCGGAAATATATGTGTCAAACTCAACTTTCCACTATATCTCTGGGCGAATTCCTCAAAGATGAATGTTTTCATGAAGCACGTGTGCTTTCGTACGCTGGTCACTCCATAAGTCGAATCCGGCGGACAGCCAACGGGCCAATCACCTGGTGAAGTCCCGTCCTCAAACCCACCTGCATAGACAGATACGACATGACCGGGAAGCGGTGATGCAGTTAGAAGCGGTATTAGCCCCATGATGAATTTGATGCGGGAGTAGTATGTGGCTGAGATGAAAACATCAAGACCTTCCGGAGTGGCTGAAACGCATCGTCAGTACAGTAAACAACATGAAATAAGAATCAAAACTCACTCGACCTCTCCTTTAAGATAGGACAGCAATACGTCATGTAAAGCAGATCTAACCTGGCTGGGCCGCCGTGGAAAGGATCCTCAGTTTCTTGTTGGATGATGTCTGCGCAGCAACGATTGACCTCGCTGATCAATGTGAGATCTGTTGCCTTGACAAAACGCCAATCAGACCCCGGGCTTATCTTCCTTGCTTCAGAAATGACAATGTCAGCGCGCGCGGCATTGCGACCAACAATGTAGACGCGCAGCTTCGAACCATGGCGAGAAAAGGTGGTTGCCAGCGCAGTCGCGATGTAGGAACCAATCCCTGTTGTTCCACCAGGAATCGCCGCGACAAGAGGTGGTCCGTTGGGAAGCTCGGATACTGCGGCGCGAATGTCTTTTATGGTGGGCATATCTGACGACGTAATCCAAGACACTGATCAGTGTTATGAAGGATTCGCAATGGTGATGAAATAGCAGTGATTCGGTTTAGGACGCCAGTTTGTCCGGAGTTGCTGACGCCCTTCCCCAAGTGCGGGGAGGGTATGATATGTAATTCATCCATGATCTAGGTACCAAGAGCATCACATTCGGACTTAGGCTTGATGCCCATTCCAAGGCAGGATTTGTCAAATATTGTATGGGGCATTAATGCTGAGTGGCCAATAGAGGGTTTTTGTGTATACAAGATAGGGCTAGCGGATGTCCCACCAGTGGTGAACTAATACTACAGTTACTGGTCAAAAGTCTACGTCGGCGCGACGCGACCAGGTCCCTACTCCGATATAACCCTAACTACCCCTTTAATTTATAATCTATATAACTTTTTATAATAATATCTAATTTATATATATTTAGTATTAAAATATCTAGAAATTATAAATATAATAAGGAATTTAATATAATAGCTAAAAATATAATATTAGGTATATTAATAGTTAGCTTTAGTTTTATTATAAATAAATCTAATAATCTTAATATATAATTTTTTTACTTTTTATATAAAAAATATAATAAAAAGTTTATAAATAAGACTAATTATATTAAGCTTATTATTTTAAAAATATATTAAAGTAAAATCTAAAAAAAAAATATATATATTATTTATTCCTATAATTTAAGATCTAATAACTAAAAAAAAAATATATTTCTTAGAATTATAAATTAGTATTTTATAATAGCTTCTTATTATATTATAATAATATTAAGATATTTTAATAAAATAATATTAAAATTTATATATTAAAAGAGATAATAGAATAATTACTTAACTAAGAAATTAAACTCTTAAATTAATCTCTAAATTTACTTAATTTAAGCCCTATTAAGTATATTTAAATTATTTTAAAATAAAACCTAAAAAAATAATTCCCTTATTTAGGAGAACTATAAAATAATAAGATAAATAAAGTAAAATTCAAAAGATATATTAATATTATATAGTAAGTAATCCCTTAAAAGTAAATTCTAAAGATCTTAGAATTACTCTCTAACTAGCTATATATATATATTTATACTAAGGGTTAATATATAAAATATTAAACTATATAATAAGGGCTATCTATTAATATATTTATTTTATAAATTATATATTATTTGGCCTTAAAATATATTTATAAAGTTATATAATCATGAATATAGTGGTAGTGTAAGTGGGGTGCTAACGTAGACTTTTGATAGGTTATTGTAGCTTTACGAAATCGCTAGACTTTGTTTGGACATCGGGCGAAAGCTGGACCGACACCTGAGAAAATAAAGTCAGCCACTGAAACATGTCTCTTCACCCTGCATTTAATACCAGGAATGCAGTATTAGAAATTCTTGAGCTGAATATCGACGTTTAATACTAGAAGAATCCAAAGCATCTATGGTGAATACTAATTTAGAAAAATAATAGTGTGGGATTTGGAAACATGGTCTTAATGACACGGACCAGCTGAAAAGGGAACATTGATTCTTGTGTTGTTGCCAGAAGAGAAAGTCGTATTTTCCTTTTTCTCAAAGGGGTTCAGTATTCATATAAAGAAACTTGCTTGCATTTGGATAAAGTTTCCGGCCCAAGGGTATTAATGCTGATGAAGGGTCACTGTATCCCCACCCTAACCCTCTATATGGATAAGCAGTAAGAGAGCACCTTAGGGTTCTGCAGGTCCAACCATATCTTGATGCACATCTTGTCAATTGAACAAACAACGTCCATCAGTTAAGCCTTTTACGCTTGGTTACGAAGATTATAAGGTTAAATAGTGGTTCCTCTGATTTGCTATTGCCCCGCGTGATAAGTCCATGTTTAGGTTAACCACAGTTTTAAGTAACCTGGAAATACTGCTCTCCATACTTCTATTCGAGTTTTCTATCTCCATAAAAGTCATCCAAAAATCATCATGGCGTCCAAGGTCGAGACTGAGAAGGCATTGTGGAAGTTTATCGAGAACAAGAAGCCGCGCTTCCAGGTCAACTCAACTCTGTTCTGCCCTCGATGATTTTGGGCATGCCTTTGAACAAGAAACATCTCGAGTATGACTATGCAACTAAAAAAGGTATTGTTTGACGGCAAGAAGGAATTGCTTGCCTTTCCAGCTGGTACGAATCTTACGACAGATCTAAGCCAAACACTCAGCCTGTTGAAGAAATGGAGCCACCAAGATGGATTCAGGACTTTGGAGTAGACAATCACAGTCAATATCTTTTACCACGGCTTCAGATT
>PGGA01000010.1:1436116-1516824 GCA_004380915.1 Calonectria pseudonaviculata | reverse complement strand
CGTCTGGTATCAACAAAAAAATGATTTGTCTTCAATAAAATAATAAACGACAGTGAGTCAATATTGTCATATTGCAAAACTATTTGCTCCAAAAGGGAATGTGCACCCTAAAAGTTGAGGGGATTGAAGATGGTTTCAGCCTCCTTCTTATACGCCGCCAAGCCGGCAGACATTAGTCTGGGACCAACACTGATGCGAGCGACTCCAATTTCCGTCAGCTCCTGGACAGTGAGGCCGCCCTGCTTGAGCAACACATTCAGTCGTCCATTGAACGCCTCCACCAGCTGCTTCACCTCGTCAGTCGATGTTCCTCTTCCACCACCCCAAACAAACACAGTAGTGGCACCAGCCTCGAGGTACTTCTTTCCGCGGCGAATAACCTCGTCCAACTCTCCTCCACGTACCAAAACGTCGCAACGGGCGTTGACAACAAAGTCGGGGACCCCTAGCTGTCCTGCAAGATCGAGAACGCGGCGAACACGACTTGTCGCCGTGTCAATGTCGTACAGCCTTCCAGACTTGTCGCAATCCTCTAGGTTGACTCCAGAGACACCCATGTCCAGCAGAGAGCCAATGGCATAATCAAGCTGATGGCCATAGGCATCCTGAATATCAACAGAAAGCGGTTTCTTGAACTCTTTTGCGACGGCTGCGATGCCCTTGACCGCAGCCAAGTTGGTCTCCAATTCCAAATCATCGTCGGTGGTATCGGCGGTCTTTGCAATTCCATAGCTTGCGGTGGCCAGAGCTTCAGCACCAGGGATTGTGACCACGGTTCGGGCTGATAGAATGTCAAAGACGTTGGCTAAGACCAGCGGCTGTCGGGTCCGTTTGTGGAGCGCCTTCAAGGCAAGTGCTACTGTATTGGCGGACGACATTGTGTGTTGTGGTGCAGAGTAAGCTTTGTTCTCAGTGCCGCTTCAGGTATTATTGTGAATGAGGCGATGAGTATTCATTGATGGAATGGAGAACAACAACGCTTCCCACCACGATCTTATATACATGGCCAAAGGCGTCAGACGCCAAGCAGGATCGGCATGGTAAGGCTAATACCACAACCCGGGCTTGGGATTACAAAGTCAAACGACGCATCAATCTGGCAATGATTATTAACCAGACTACATTGCTCGCAGAAGCCCGTCAACAAGTATACTTGTTGGGCTGTGGAGTGGAGGCGTGAAAGGTGAGTTGGGGGCGCTCATTCGCTTTCATGGGAGATAGACGCCTATCCTGATTCAGTCTAGACTGCGGACCAGGGTCGACCCCTGTCCGCACTCCTCCAGCCCAAATCCTGGTCCGCACCGAATGCTTACACATTCATCCCCAGGACCTTGTTTAATTGATCAAAGCCAACATTTCCTTGTCCACCTGAGCATTCTCAAACCCATTGATTAATAACCTGCAGTGCTGGGTGACATTGGATCACCAGATTCGGCATATTGACGGTATTTTAAACTGCCCTATCCGCCCAGAATTTACTGCAATTGAAATACCGCATCTGTGACTGTGATTTCAAGATGGGGTTCATCTGCGAGGCCTACAGCACATTGCGAGATCCTTCGTTGCTACTTGACTAATACACCGCTATGTTGTTTTCACAACTCAATCCAGCATCGTTATGGTTGATGTAGCAAAAGATATAAGTACTGTCCGAAGACTGAGAGGGTAAGAGGAAACTATTCACCATTAGTCCTACATCCCAACCCACCTCCTCATCCACTCCTGAGTTTGCCAAAATAGAAATATATTCATTTGAAAGAGTTCATCAAATAAATGTCTGACAACTCAGAGCTCTCGTCCAAAGAAATACCTGAATACACCATGAACACCCATTTCCTTGAGCACCTTGGCCTTTTGTACCTGGCTGATGCTGTCCAAGGTTACTTTCACCCATTTCAACATGTCTGACACCGTTGGCCAGAGACATACAGCTGGGCCCATCAGAGCCATACCAGTAGCATGCGACAGAGCATATCTATCACTGCAAGGTCCCCAATCACGGGATCTGAGATGGAGCTGAATGACATTTCTTTCAACAACTTTTCGTGCCAATTGTTCTTTGCTTCATCGGCTAGCATTCCAGTACAAGAGCATCATAGGCTTCATAGTTGAACCAATGATGTATTTGGTGTCAAAATCAGCCAGTATCTTTGGTGAGCCTCGCGCCACCATTTTACGCCTTGTAGCACTACTTGGCCATAACGAATGACCGCAAACAACATGGATGCAGCCCCTGTAACCTTGTGAAGGCGGGATGGTGGGGATAATAGACTCCAGCCTATTCTTTTTTATTTAAGAATATCAGTCTCGGTAAAAACTTTACTTCCAACGGCGTACAGAAAGAGAGCTACTCACCGCTCTCATGCTTGGGAGATATCGCTATAAGTCTAGACCATTCTACCTCGGTGGAAGTTTAGAGAGTAGTCTTCTAATGCAAAAATTGTAGGAAATGCGACTGTTTCATTTTGAATCAAGATAGGTTTGTTTGCAGGCCGCGCCTCAACCAACAGTTGTCGTTGTGAGAGGAAGTTCTAAATGCAAAACCGTCGCAAATGAATCATCGAGAAGACCAATGATTAGCTTCATATATATGAGGAGGGGGCGAGGGAGTGTCCACGTGGTTATAGTGCAATTTACATCTGAGAGGCGTGTTTTGCACATTAGTTAAAATGTCTGGAGTCAATACCAACATCAAATAGAATTAATCAGGAATACGCAGCATGTGGTATTAAATCAAGTATTTTCGTATGTTTCGTTAATAAGTCCACCGATTTACCATGGAAGCTTATTTCCTACCCCTTTGACATTTTATGACGAAAAGAATTAGGTACCAATAACTGTAGATAAAAGTTACTGTGGTGGTAATAGGGCGGACTTAGATCCACAACCTTGACGATGGATGTGGAGTAGAGCACTATTGAGCACAGGCAAAAAACTAAAGGGCAAAAACATACAACAGCGAGGATTCCCCGGTCGTCACCGACCCGAGTACTAATTCACCGCTTCTCAGCTTGACTATGGGAGAGCGGACGGGATCCCGTATATTCTAAGAGCTATGGTCGTATGTGCCTGAAGTACTTGCACTTGTTGCTTATGTAGGCCACACTACCGCAAATCCTTGGTCCCTATCTTATACACACGACTAACTAAGGGTGTGATTACGAATTCCAGTAAATCCAAAAATTGAGCAAATATTAGCATAAAAGTGTATAAATATGCCGCTTTCCCCAATTTAAGCTATATTTCTATGCATAAGAGAGCACTAGGCATCCTAAATATACTATACTAGCCAGGGACCCTTATAATACCCTTAAAAGGAATAATTACCAAGGAAATATATTAATTTATTATATAAATTTACTAAATATAAAATACCTAGTAAAAATAATATAATAAGGCTAAATACCTTTAAAGATAATAATTATAATTATTATAAAGCTTAAAATAGGCTTTATTAAATATTTTATTATTAAAAATAATAATAATAATAATCTTATTTATATTATAATTATATTAGTATTTATTTATATATATAGGTAATAATATATAATATAATATAAAACTTATAATAATAAGTATTATATTACTTATTATTATAATCCTATAAGTATAAGAGCTTTTATAAATTAGCTCCTTAAATCTCCTAATATAATATTTAATAATTTATTTTATATATTAAAGCTTTTATTTTTTTACTTTTATTATTAGCTTTAAATTAATATAAAAATAAATAATAATAAATAAATAAATCTTACTTAGAAAGTTATAATATTTCTCTAGATTATTATATATAATAAGCCTTAAAAAAATATAAAATATTATTTCTAAGTATTATAAAATATAATATTAAAAGTATTTTACTATATAATTAATAAAATATAATATTTATATATAAGATTTATTTATTAATTAGGACTAAAAGATCTTATTCTTAGAATTAAGTTTAAGGAAGAATTTATATAATTTAATAAAATTATTAGTACTATTAATAGGATTTATATATTAGTATTTATTCTTATTAAAAAGTAATAGTACTTTTAATTAAAAAAGAATATAATATTATAAAATATTTTTATAATTATTAACTTTAAGAAATACTTTTTATATATACTTACTAGTATAATATAAGGGTTATTAACCAAGGTAGATAGAAAGGTAATTAAATAGATCTTATTATATTATATAGACTTTAATTTAGTAAGTATTCCTTAAATACTTACCAAAATCTCTTATTTAACTAAGTAGGTCTTATACTATATTTAGCTATAATAATACTATATCCTAATATCCTTATAATTATTCCCCTCTCTTTAGTACTTAGTCCCTAAGTACTTATTTATAATTCTATTCTTAGGATATATTAATATATATATTTATTTATTAATATATAATATTATTATTTTTATTAATATATTTATTATTTTATTTATATAATATATATTTAATAAGTAATTACTATAATAATCTTACTTTTAATAAGACCTATATTATAATATAATAATTATTTATATTTATTTTATAACTATTTATATTTCTTTCTATAGATAATAATATTCTACCTTATTATTTTTATATATATATATAATTTTCTTTCTATATTATTACCTCCTTCTTTATTTCTTTATTAAATACTCTCTAAACCTTCTTATAATATTATTCCTCTTTTAACTTTCTATTAATTTACTTATAATATAACCTTATTCCTATTAATACTAAAGACTTATGCCTTTGCCTAGCCTTTACTATCCCTCTTTATACCTATAATAATAATATTACTATATCTATTAAGCACTTACTAAATATTCTAAGTTAGGCTAAGTTTACTTATATCTAAGATATTAAGAAGGGCATATTATCCTAGTTTATTATTATATAAAAGTATAAGATCTTACAAGCTCTAGCTACTACTATAGGCTACTATAGCCCTATTTATATTATTAAATATACTAGAAAACCTCCTATTCAACGGAAAATAATTAATATATCCTTATATTATACTTATAAAAAAAAATCTATAGGAAAGTCTATAAAAAAATTACCCTTTACCTTTAGCTCTAAGTTAAAATCTAGTAATAAGCTTATTAATAATCCTCTAGTACCTACTAATTATAGTTATAGTAGATAGGATTATAATTATAGTAATTATAATAATTATAATTATTATTATTATTATAATACTATATTTTAGCTAATTATTTATTAAGCCTTTATTAAATACCTATATAGGTCACTTACTTTAGAGTTTCTTATATATTTATATTTATAGGTATATTAGTTAATAACTATCTTACTAACTATTTATTATACTACCTATTATACTTTCTTTCTCTTTACCTTATATTATTATCCTATTTCTTATATATATATTTATATTATTTATAGTATTATTAAACTATTTATAAAGTATTCTATAATACTTAATAAGCTCCTAGGTATTATATTTAATTAGCTAGCCTACCTACTTAACTTAGTAAAATATCTATTCTTTATCCTCTTTATAATTTACTATCTCTTTTACCTTCTATTTATTTTCTTTTTTCTCTAGTTCTAGAAAAATAGCTAAGCCTTTATTAAATACTTATTATAAGGATAGCTATAGTTCTAATAAAAAGACTAAGAATATATTATATATCTATTAATATTATTCTAGTAAATATACCTTATATACTTATTTCCCTATTCTTTTTTTAATAGCTATTTTAATAAATTATAATATTAATTTCTTATTTTTAAAATAAAAATATTTAATAAATAATCTAATAATATTTCTTTATTAGTATTTCTTAGCTTAATAATATTAATTATAATATTTAGCTTATACTTTTACTATAAACTACTAATACTTTTATATTTATTCTTATACTTAGTAAAGGATTATTAAATACTTATTTATTTTTTATACTTTTATTCTAAAGTATATAGAAATATAAGTAATAATCCTTAGATAATACCTATAAAATACTTATATTAAGAAAACTCTAATAATACTATATATATTATTATTATATATAAACTTTACTTTTAATAATTAGGCTATTTAATAGTTTAGTAAGCCTCCTATATATACTTAAAGATATCTTTTAAGTATTTAATAAATTCTTTCTATTTATCTATTTATCTAAGGATAATATATAATAAATAATTAATAAGTAATTATCTATTCCTTTATAAATTCTACCTAAAACTTACTAATAATTAATTTATTTTTATTACTTATAATATCTTCTAATATTCTAAACTTATACTTAATTTTCTTATAAAGAATTTATATTAATTAGGCTATATTAAGTGTTTTTTTTATAGATAAAAATAAGGTATACTTAATTATTTAATATATAATAACTAAAATCATATTATATTTTTTACTATCTATTTAAGTACTACTTAATAATCTTATAATAAAATCTATACTAATTTCTTAGAATAGATATATAAATAAAGAAAATAATTATAACTATCTATATAGCTTATATCTTAATAAGTATTTACCTTAGTATACTTAATATTATATAATATAATTTTTAATATTATTAGTTATACTTTTCTAATAGAATTTATAGCTAATTAGCTTAAGTATTTTATATATTTCTATATACCCTAATCTTAGATTATTATAATATCTTCTAAGGATTTCTTTCTTTATTATATATTAATTAGGAATAACTAATCTTCCTTTATAGAAAAAAATATTTTATTTATTAAAATAATATTTTCCCTATTTACTAACTACTTTATAAACCTTTACTACCTATTATTAATAATACTAGTCTTTAGCCTATAGTCCTTAAACCATATCTTTTAATTTATATAAAAATTATAAAAAAAATACTATTTTACTTTATATAAATTCTTTTATAATAGAATATAAAATATATTAATCTAAACTAATAACCCTAGCTCTAAATAAATCCTTATAATCCTCTATAGCTACTTCTTACAAAGTATTCTCCAAGTGCTTATTAGTAAGATCTATTGCTCTTCTAATTTATATTATAACTATAAAGATATATACTATATATTATATTAGATCAGGGGATCTAAAGGCCTAATACTAATCTAAGGATAAGAAAACCCCCTTTAAGCTTACTTTAATAGCTTATATATATACCTTGGTAATCTTATATTCCCTTTTAAGGCTAATAATTATTTACTATATATCTAATAATAGCTTATTAATTAATATTAACTTCTTTACTAATATAAGTAATATATTATAATAGGTTATTTCTCTTAGTATATAGTCTAGTCTTCTAGAGAGCCTATTAGCTAGGTTAATTTTCCTTAGCCTATATTTAATATTAAAATCAAAAGGTATAAGCCTATATACTTAATAGGTAAGCCTTCCCTAAAGGTCCTATACTAAGACTATTATTACTCCTATTAAAGCAATATAATCTATAAATAATATGAACTTATCTAATAATCCTAATAGATAGTAGCTCTAGTGCTCTAGGCTCTCTATAATAGTAAAAAGCTCTTATTAGCCTATAGCCTAATATTACTCTATATTTATAAGCTTCTATAACTAATAAGCAACTAATTATTATTAGTCTACCTATAATTAGGATAATATACCTAAAATAGCTTTAGCTAATATATCTATCTCTATATATATAAATAGCTATAGATTCTAATATTAAAGAATAATTATAAAGCAAAAGGCATATTAAAGCATTTTTAGGGCTTTTTATACTTCTAGGGGCTAATTAAATTCCCCTATCTTATAGCCTTTCTTGCTCCCTTTTAGTAAGGCTATAATAGGCTCTATAATCTTTAAGTATTTAGAAATAAATTTCCTATAAAAATTATAAAACCTTAGAAAAACTTATACTTTTCTAAAGCTTTTTAATATTAGCTATTAAATAATTACTTAAACTTAACCTAGGTTTATTTTAATCCCTTCTTAGGTAATAATATATCTAAGGAACTTAATTTCCTTTTAGTAAAATATATATTTAAATAACTTAGTATATAGTTAAGTAGCTTATAGTTATTATAAAACCTTTTTTATATTTTTTATATATTAGTCCTAATCTTAGGAGTAGATAATAATATTATCTAAGTATATAATATAATATATATCTAATAATCTAATAAATATATAATAAATATATACTTAGAAAATTATAGGTATATTTATAAGTCTAAATAATATTACTATATATTAAAAATAGCTATATTATATATAGAAAGCAATCTTCTAATAATTAATAGGTTTAATATTAATATAATAATAAGTATTTTAAAGGTTTATTTTAATAATCTACTTTACTCCTACTAATTAATCTAATAAATTATTAATTAATAATAAAGGATAATAATTCTTAATAATTATTATATTTAGCCCCCTATAGTTAATATATAGCCTTAATATACTATCTTTCTTAGGTATAAAAAGGACTAGGGCTCTTACTTTGCTTATAGAAGCTTCTATCTACCTATTTACTATATTCTCTATAATATAATCCTATAAGATTTCCTATTATTTACTATTAAGTAAGTAAATTAGCCTATAAAATAGCTTCTTTCCTTCCTAGAAATTAATAATATATTCTACTTCTTTTAATATAAATAGCTTTTCTATAGCTTTTTTACTAAAAGCTTATTTATAGTCCTTAAGATCTATAAATAATATTACTTCCTTTTCTTTAATTTCCTTATCTAGAATAATTATTAGCTACTTATTTAGTATAAATATACTATAAATATATATAATTTAGGCTTATTTTTAGTTCTTTATTAGCTCCCTTATAAATCTTTCTATATTTATAATAAAAATAGGTTTATAGCTTTAGGAATAAGCCTTAGTATTAATAATAATATTTTCTTTATTTATAGACTTAATAAATAATAAAAGATTATTAGCTTCCTTAGATTTAATAGCTTTAATAAATATTTATTAAATCTTCTATAAAAACCCTCTAAAGTTAATTAGAAAGAAGATTAACTAATAAACTTACCTTAGAAGCTTTATAATCCTATTATAGCTAATAAGACTTAATACTTTCTAATTAATTACTTTCTTAAGGCCTAGCTTTTTTACTAATTTTATACTAATTAGGTCTACTTATATATATATATTTATATTTACTTAAATTATTTTTTCTTTAAATATTTAAAGAATAATTACTTTACTTTTAATAATATTCCTAATAAAGACTATTATAGGATTTAATATTAAGATACTAAGCTTAGCCTTTATACCTTCTTATTTCCTAAGAAATCTAATTCTTTAATCTTAGTATTAATAGCTTATATTTATACTTTTAGGTATATTAGCTTAATTAGGAATTATCCTATTACTTACTAAAAGTAATTATTTTAAGGGATAAGCTAATCTTACCTATTATTATTAAAATATTATAGGGCAAGATAATCCCTAGCTAAGCCTTCTCTAAATATTTATTACTAATTAAAGTTAAATATAGAAATATTCTAAGGCCTCTTATTCTAAGGTCTTTCCTTAGTCCCTTAATTATATAAATACTAGGCTTATAAATAGTCTTAGTATTAGAAAAAGGTTTAGGGCCTTTTAAGTCCCTTCTATATAGTTTCTAGGTATAGCCTCTTATTTTAACTATTTCTTAACTATTTAATACTATTATATATATAAGGCTATAACCTCTTTACCTTATAAGCTACTTTCCTTACTTTCTATAGTAGGATTTATAGTTATTTTATTTCCTTTTTTAAGTTCCTATTTAGCCTATATTAATATTAATAGGCTAAATTAGCCCTATTTTCTAGGTCTTATATACCAAGAGATATATAGATAGTACTTTATATATTAAAATAATCTATTAATAACTATTTATTAAACTATTATAAATTAAAAAAATTATCTTATAATTATATTTCCTAGGATTCTAAGTTAATATATTTCTTATAAATAAAATCTAAAAAGTCTTACTATAAGGGATTATTAAGGCTTATAATATAATTCCTCTATTAAATTTAAAAATAATAGGAGAATCTTATTATAGCTTACTTAATTTTCTATAGATCTAAGTAGCCTTTTTATAAACTATTTCTTAATTTTATTATATAAATCTAATTATTAATTTATATACTTATTATACTATTTTAGAGGGTAATATAATTATAGGTTAAAGGCTTATCCTAATTCTTCCTAGGTACTTAATATAATTAGTTTATTAGTTTTTAAAGAAGTTCTATTTAAGCTAATTATTATTATACTATAATCTATAATAAGATCTAAAATCCTTTTCCTTTTATTATACTTTCTTTATATTAAGGGGATAATAAGTACTTATTATACCTTACTTTTTTATATAATATAGCTATCCTCTTAGGAGCCTTCTATTTTAATCTTTCCCTAGAAAAGGGTCTTAGGCTATATAGCCTATTTTCTATATCTAGGATATAATTAGTAGATATATATTTATATTACCTAATCCTTACCTATTTATTAATTAATACTAAGAGCTTAGCTATTAAGGCTAATTAGTCTTTTATTATATTAGGCTATTTTAATAGAAGGTATATCCCTAGAGATATATTATATAAATTATTAGCTTAGTATATATTTAGGGGGGGTTTATTATAATTATTTATTATTCTTTTGCCTTATTATTTATACTAATTACCTAGGTAAATATAGAAATTAAAGAATTATAAGGATTATTAACTAAAATAAATAAAAAGGTAATTAAATAGATCTTATTATATTATATAGACTTTAACTTAGTAAGTATTCCTTAAATACTTACTAAAATCTCTTATTTAATTAAGTAGGTCTTATACTATGTTTAGCTATAGTGGTACTATATCCCAGTATCCTTATATATAAAAGAATTAATATATAATTTTATATTAATTTAGTTAATATTAATAGGAGGGTAATTTATTTTAACTAGTAATTAGATTTACCTAGCTAATATAGGATTTAAGTCTTAAAAAGGCCTTCTTATTTTATATCCTTAAATAGTATATTATTTCTAAGATTAGTAAGATATTAATAGTAAGCTAATATTAAGAAAGGAATTATATAATTTATAGTATACCTAGCTTTATATTTTTATAAAATATACCTTTAAAGGGTATAAATATAAATAAATAATTATTTATTATAATACTATTAAATATTACTTTAATAATTAGATTAAATTAATATATATAATAATAAGCTTATATAACTTTATATTATTAGAAGGAATTAAACCAAAAGTTATATAATAATAAAAGTATAAAATATTTACCTATAAAGAGTAAAATACTTTATATTAGGCTTATTACTATATTAATATAATTATATTATTCTATATATTATTATAATTATAGAAAATAATATTTAGATAGATTTAGAGAATAATAGGGAATTAAATATTACTTTATAATATAATTTTCTTATAATTTAGTATTAAAATATATAATTATTTAAGGAGGAAAGTTAAGGGCTATAGTAGTATTATTTTAAGGTTATACTATATAAGGTAGTAAGAGGTAGGAAATAACTAAGCTGGCTGTCTAGCTATATATATAGCCGGCAGAGCAATTAGTAACCTATATTTAAGGAAGTATATATTTTATCTAATTAATATAATTATATATTATTTTTTATAATATATTTATTATATAAATTAATAATTTAAAACTATATTAAAAGTTAGCTCTCTACAAAATGCTAAAAATAAAGATAATATATTATAATAGCCTCTCTTACTAAGCTATTTTACTAATAATCCTACTATAATATAATAATATAATAGCTTTAATTTCCTAGAAAATATTATTAGCCTTACTATTTACCTAAGCCTTTTTTATTTTTTTTATTTTTAATATATTCTAAATTATAATATTCCTAGGATCTTTATTAAGCTAAGTAATAATCTAAAAGTAATATTTAGTTCCCCAGTATTATATTATCTTAAGGCAATTTTCTATAGCTTATTATAATATTTTAGAACCTAGGGTATAGCTTATAATCTTATATTATTATATTAAACCCTATAGGAGAAGTTCCTTTATATTATTAATAGTTATTAGCTTATTATATTTCCTTTTTATTATTAGGCTTAGTTTAGAATTTATAGATATTTAGCCTATTTAATTATAATTTTTTTTTATTAAAATAAAATTATTAATACTAAGGTAGATATTTTTTAAATTTTATTTTTATTAGAAGAATCCTATAATATACTATTAATAGCTTAAATATTATTCTTAATCTCTTTATTATTATAAGCCTCTTTTTTTTTTTTTTTATTATTATTAATTATATTAAAAAAATTAAATTATAAGCTATATACCTATAAATATCTCCTAAATATAAAATTATTATTTATTTTTATAATTATTCTATCTACTAAAAGCTTATTAAAAAAAATCTCCTTCTAAGTCTTAATAATAATATTATTATTAATAATAAGACTATTTTTAATAATAATATTTATAATTCTAAAATACTTAATAAGCTAATTATCTTTATTATTATAATTTAATAATAATTTACCTAAATAATTATTATACTTTATTCTAAAAATATTTAATATTTCTTAGAATATCCTTTAAATATCTTAAATAAATTACTATTTTAATTTAAATATTATTAATTTTTAAATATATTAAGATTATTCTTTTTTAAAATATCTTAATATAAATTTAAAATAACTCTTTAAATACTAAATACTTCTTAGATTATAATTAAT
Organism: Calonectria pseudonaviculata; assembly: GCA_004380915.1. Taxonomy (NCBI): domain Eukaryota; kingdom Fungi; phylum Ascomycota; class Sordariomycetes; order Hypocreales; family Nectriaceae; genus Calonectria; species Calonectria pseudonaviculata. The sequence continues at coordinate 1,504,156 of PGGA01000010.1, read as the reverse complement.
AATTAATTTATATTTTATAAAATAATCCTAAAAAGAATTTTTTTTTTTTTTAATTACTACTAATCCTAGCTACTTAAGCCTAAGGCCTAGCTACTAATTACTATAAATAACTACTATTATAATATTATAACTAATTATTCCTTAGCTCTAGAGCATTTTTATATATAAAGCTAAGACTTACTAGATATTAAGGTAGCCTTATAGTTAATAAAAACCTAGAATATTAATCCATAAGGCTATAGTAGGATTAGGCAGTGAGATTTATATTCAAAAGAGGATTAGGTAGGTAAAAACAATGTGGGATAGTACTTAGATAAAATCATACTAAAATTATACTAGCCAGGTATCTGCACAAGTCGCTGTGTTATTTTTACCGGAATTCGCGATCACACCCTAAAGGTCTGCTTCCTTTGTTTTTTGTTTTATTTTTGGAAGAACAAAAAAGAGAAAAAAAGAGAAATAAAAAGCAAAACCCTTCAGCAATCTCATACTCCTGAAAGAAGACCCTAAACATGTTCCCGATCAGAGTGTCGAGAAGCCATGTTGGCTAGCGGCCCCTACTAGTAAGAGCTGCTTCCCGCCATGGCTGCCACTAGTTGGTTCTACTGAAAGTCGAGAAAAACCGGGCGTAAGGGGTCAGAGGCTTGAAAGTTTTCATGACACGGTTATGAAACGATGTCATGGAGACAGTGCTCCCTTCTCTTCAGTCGTCACTGCATGCTAGGATATTTGCTTAAGAAATAACGAAGCTAAATGAGTCGGGGCGTGATTTGTTTGCTCTTGGCTGAGGTTATTGTATTTCCTGCAGCCCTGCATAAAGTTTTTAAGAGATAATTGAGCCCGTGTCAAAATTTCTGCCAATGGTGGTTTGACATGTTTTCAGCTATTGAGTCAAGCCAAGCTGCAGTAGCAGCTAGTCCCGCGACTAGTCTTGCAGCCAGTCCCCCGGGTACTCTGACAGCTAGTCAGGTGACTCCCGGATATTGAGATGGCTGGCTGGGACTGATTCGGCTTAAACTGAATCTGGGCATCTTTGGAAATACTGCGGGTTTTTTTCATTGACCTCACATATATTTGACAGAGACAATCTGACCTTGCGTGAATCTATTGAACAACGGGTATGGGTGGTGGAGTTAAATAATGTGACAGAAATAAAATAGGGATCACTATAATGTAATATTGGCTGTCAATATCAAATCGCCACCTCCCCGGTCCGCCTTTCAAGGTGACCCCGTGGGCGGCCGGAACCTAGCACTAGTCTTTTCGGCATATGCGCTTAGGCTTGTCACATTTATTGTTGTTATTCCTAACCTAACCGGTTCAGTCCTCCCAAATTTGTTCGGTACACTCTGCCTCGCCCCTTTGAGTCTTTCTTTATTATACGTGAGATCTGTCTCTGCCAGGATTCTAAACACACACATAGAAGTCGACACTGGTATATCCTCACACCACATCTCGCCTATCGTTGACCTTCATGAAGAACTCCCCACAGGAAAATACAAAAGCCAGCCTTTGCCACATCCACAACATATCTTGAACAGCCAGAGGGATTTCACCCACGTCAGTGTGTTTGTCACAAACAATATAATATGGCCAAACCCTCACATTTCGGTACGGACAATTCAGATACTGTTACCGCCAATAGCGTCAACAGCTCCAGCACTTGTAATGATGATACAGAGCGATCTAATGGTATTCCAAGCGAGAACGACATTGAGTTACTTGGACGACAACGGCCAGCGCAATTCTCCAATGACTTTCAGGAATGGGGGTTTATTTTCGCGGTTGTTGGGGCTGCCATCGTGAGTGAATACACAGTAGATGGCTACAATCTGATCATGCCTTCCGTCACCAAAGCTCTCGAGATTCCAGAGTCCTCTAGAACATGGCCATCCGAGGTCGCCAGTTTCACAACAGCCATCTTACTACTTCCGTTTGCTCGTCTGTCGGAAATGTATGGTGGCCGCACAGTATTCTTGTGCGGCCACCTTTGGCTCGGTATCTGGTCCCTCGTCAGCGGCTTCAGCAAGAACTCAACTCTGCTCATTGTTTGTCGTGCAATGCAGGGCCTCGGCCCCTCCGCATTCCTGCCTGCAAGTCTTGCCATTATGGGTCAGACATATCGCCCAGGGCCCAGAAAGAATCTCGTCTTTGGAATCTTTGGTGCCTTTACGGTTGTCGGCTTCTATATCGGCATCGTTCTCGGTGCCGTGTCTGCACAATTGCTAGACTGGAGGTGGTACTTTTGGTTTGACGCCATTTTCAGCGTCGCCATCTTCCTGATAGGCGTGTTTTCTATTCCTAGGCACCTTGGAGGCAATGACCCAACAGCCAAGATGGATTGGAGCGGCCTGTTAACTATTGTGCCGGGACTGTCCCTCGTTGTATATTCTATGACTGACGGCGGCCGAGCCCCTGATGGGTGGCGAACGCCATACATCTACATAACGTTCATTCTTGGTGTGCTCTTTCTGACTTCGGCCGTCTATTTACAAGGCTGGGTTGCTACACAACCACTCCTCCCTGCTGGCATGTTTCGCCCCAAATACATGAAACGGATTACGGTTGCCTTGTTCCTAGGATATGGTACATTTGGGGTTTTCCTCTTCTATGCGAGCTACTAGTATGTATCTTCATTCTCGTTTTCATGCAAATATCCACATACTAACTCTAACCGTAGTATCCAAACGATTATTGCTCAGTCACCAATGCAAACGGCGATTTGGTTTCTCCCCCTGTGCGCAGGTGGTTTCACCCTTTCCATCCTGGGTGGCTTTTTTCTTCACAAATTACCAAACCGACTGCTGTTGATGTTGGCTGGTGCTGGGTATGTACTTTCAGTCCTGTTGTTTGCATTAATACCCGAAAACGGGCAACCAACGACACGGATGTATTGGGCATACATTTTTCCAGCAATGCTGGGAGCTACAATTGGTCTTGATATTTCATTCAATGTCACCAACGTATACATTACAACTGTGTTGCCAAGTCGCCTGCAAGCTGTATGCGGTGCACTGATCAACAGTCTCGTCTTTCTCGGTATCGCATTCTGGCTGGGTGCCGCCTCTCTTGTGGAGTCGGTAGTCAAGCAATACCGTGGAGACCACTTTGAGCTTAGTGAGCAGTACAAAGTTGGCTTTTGGCTTGGTGTAGGCCTGTCTTGCGCCTCCTTTTGCTTACTTGCAACCGTCGATCTAAAGACAGCCGGCGCTGATTTGACAGCGGATGAGAAGGAGAAAATGATGGAATAAAAGTGTTTACAATTAAGAATTTCGTATATAGATTATTATGACTATAAAGAGTTTTTTAATGGGCAAGATTAGATTAAATAGTATAAAAAGCAAAAGCATAATGGATTTGTTGACCCTCTCCTTTTGAGATGCCCATTGAACCTAACTTATACCTCCCTTCTTTAGTAGTTATATTATATACTTTGATACGAAAAAGAGTTTTCACCGATAAGAGCTTTATTAATTCGATCTAAAGATTCTAGGATCTAAGTAAAAGCCATATTAACTGTAATAAACTACTTTATTTTTTTATTTTTTTTGGTGTTTAATAAGAAAATCACTGCTCTAAAATCTTAAAATAACTGACCTGAAAAAGTGCAAAAAACCACATGCAGAACTGCCTGAACAGTTTATCTTAGCCTATCTTATCTTATCAGTCCAGAACTATACCAGTTTAGGCAAGATCACGGATTATTGATCCTCCTAGATCCGTGATGGTCTCTACTCCCCCTCTCAGACTAGCATGTCGGCGTTGGAATGGTAGGCTACTTGCTCTGTAATCAGCCAAACCCACTTTACGCGAGCTGATTTGTATCCTGCTTTTGGATATATTAACCTTTCTAATTTCATTTCAATCACTACAGCTTTCGAGTGCAGAAGGAATTTAATCTTTGCTAACAATGAATGCCTGCGCTTTCTGCAAAAAAGGAAAACGGAAATGTGACAAAGCTAAGCCATCATGCTCAAATTGTCTCCGGTAAGCTCCATGAAGGCGAATAGTGTGGGATGTGGTGATGAACTGGCCTTTAGATTGCGTAAACCTTGCATGTACACCGAAGATACAATCGAAACCCATTTTGTCAAGCCTAGACAGAATCAGGCAGCCCAACCCCCCCTTGAGTCGCCCAACTTTCACCTGGCCAAGTCGTTGGCTGGCGGCATAAGCCTTCTCAGTCATGAGACGTTTCAACAATCTGCAGTGGATGTCGCGATGCAAATACTCGGTTCGATCGATAATATGCTGGCCGTCTCGACAGAATTCTTCACTGGAACCCACCAAAGGATCCCAGCATTGTCTAAATTCAGATTCTACATTAATCTTGAGTCTCTCACTGTTCACCTGCGAGCAAGTTTCGCCGCGCTCTGTTTAAGCATTCTTCTTATACAACAGGTTCCAGCGGGGAAAATGGCGAGTGCGCAGTCACCGCTCTACGTCATAGTGAAGAATCTGATTAGTTCCCTCGAGGTGTCAAGTGACCTGTCTCTTGACCTAGCGCATTGCAGAATTCTCGTTACCTTTTACGAGATGGGCCATGGCCTCCACACGGCAGCGTACATATCCGCCGCAGCGTGCGCAAGAACAGCACGTGCGCTCGGTCTCCATAGAAAAACATGGCGAAATAGCGAGGCCTATCCCGATAAATTGATGGCAGAGGAGGAAAAGAGAACTTGGTGGGCGATTGTAAACATGGACAGGTTTATTGGGCTGTGCAATGGAGACGCTCTATTTGCAACGAATGATCCAGAAAGAGCTGACCCTCTCCCAATCGAGGACCTATTGTGGTCAGAGGCATCTCACGCAGCAGATCTCAACGGCCCTATTATGACGCCCCCATCTCTTGACTCATCTTTTAGCATCACAGTGGGACAAATGGCTCGAGAGTGCCAAATATCGCACCTCGCGGGGCGAGTCGTGCGACATGTATTCGACCCAACGCCGGATCCCGAATTTAATGCGGAAGAGGCTATCCAACTGGAACGAACCCTAAGAGCCTATATTCCACTGCTCGCTAGTGAGGAGCTGAAAATGGGAAAGTACTGTGGCGCTTATGGAGTGTGTAACAGGTCAGTGAAACCGCGGGTCGTCTAGAAGGGCAAACATTTCCTCTAGTCAAAATGTTAACATCTATAGCACGCTCCTCACCCTATACGAGTTTATGTTGAATCGCACTGGGGCTGACGAGGAAAGAGCCCGAATCGTAGAGTGTATAGAAGAAACGTCTCTACGTGTCATAATATTTGCAGAGGCATCGTATGGAGACCGCCAAGAGAATTATCCCTTTGAGATACTCTCGCCATACCTGCCTTATTCCCTGTGCCAAGCCGGAATCATACAGTATCGACTTTGGAAGCACAGCGATGATCCAGCCTGTAAGCGAAATCTTGATTCGCTGAAGAGCATTCTGAGAGAATTTACAAAGAGATGGATGATTGCATGTAAGTTGATTTCTCAAGGGTCAAATATTTGTGTGTGGATTTCCCGTATGCTAACGGGATATGGTGCTAGTTCAATATCTCGAAATATTGGATAACATTGATCAGACATCGGCGTCAATAGCGATTCCGTTCCAAGGCTACTTTATCAACACAGGGCAGGTAAAGATAGTATGATTTTATATGCGCGCCTGTACATGATCTTGTTCAGTCACTGCGGACGCCCTGAAACTTGGGTCAGGCTCGGTGATAGAGCTTCGCCACAATTGTTGGTTGTTGGTTGCTTTAGTTTGACATCATGGCTATTTGGGACCAGATTGTGGTTCGTTGTGGCAATACGGGCATTTGCATGAATGGGCGGAACTAACATATCGAAAATTTCTGCCTTGAGATGCCGCACCACGTCACCTTGTTCTGCCAATACTACATATACTGGGTGTCAGAAGATCGCTCGTTTTCTACCGCCCTTTGAATTCTTCCTTGTATTTTCCTATATCTGTTCCTCTGTCTCTCTCCAATTCTCACTCATTCTCATTGGCCTTATTGGAATGGCAAGCTGCCTTCGTGGGAAGGTAAATCCTGGTTGCATCATGAAGTCAGTTGCCCCTCAACTTCCAACCTTGTGTGCCACAAGCCTCGCGCAAGCTCCGCCCTGTCTGACCACCAAGTGCCTCTCGCCGCCATCAAAGCCATTGAGTCCCAATATGGCGACAAGAAAGTGCCTGGTCACAACAACGTCTCCTTCGCACTGGTGGCTAAGGAAGAGCAAGCCTTCAACATCCACTACCTCTAGATCGCCCCCACAAAACTGGAAACGTATGTCTTTCTATCCAGTCAGGCTATTGGGCTTGCCACTGTGTTTTGTATTGATGAATGCTGACCTACAATTACCCGTGACCGCATCTTGTTTTTGTGCCTCGCTGGTTGTTTGCCAGAATAGAAAAAGATTGAGTTAGGGCTTCCTGATGATGGCATTGCCAATGCGACCATGACTGTGGGCTGATCCGCCGAGCTATTAGACGGTGTACGTCGGAAGCGCCAGGCCATTGCCGTTCCAATCAAGAGTATGCCTATAGGCGATGTGACTCATCTCGTTCTCCGCGACGCTGACGGCTTGAGGTCGACCATCTCCCGAGTAGCGGCCATAGTGTCGCCTTGCTTGACTTCACCATTCCTTCCATGTTCATCAATACTGACAATTGGACTTGATATTGATGTTCGAGCTGGAGATGAAAACAACACGTGCTTGTTTGCCATGAAGAGGACTATATTCCTTAAACACCGGTGGTCCCTGGCAATGGTTTGATTGACAATCCAGTCTAGCCACCCAGATCAGTTGTACTTAAAAGTTAAAAGGCTAAGCACATGAACCTAAATTAGAACCTAAATTATAACCTAAATTAGAACCTTAATTATAACCTTAATTAGAACCTAAATTGTGCATTGGCTCGAATATGGTAACCTGTTTATTACACTAGGGATGGAATTCGAAGTGGGTTGGATGTAGAACTGCTATATAACTTCTACTGGTTGACAAAGGTGCTTCCTAGTCATTGTTAGAATATTTTATTATGCAACAGGCCTATGTTAACAACACTCCCAGAATCCGCTCTTGAGTTGTTAGAACATGAGATAAAGACAATCCTGTGTCTACTGCTTGAATCTCAAAATTGTCGTCATTGAGTAGTAGGAAGATGGACACTATTTTCCCGAGATAGCTATGCAATTGTTTATTTTGTTGATCAAAAAAGCTATAGAATTCCTGCCAGCAGCCTAAGCATTAGATATATCGCAATGTATTTTGCGTATTATGGCGATGTCCATAATGCTGTTTTGTTACCTGCGTCAGGTCAACGATGAAGAGTTCGTCTGGCGCAATCCAAAGAACAGGCCCGTAACTTTGATGTAGTTCAAGGATGTCAATATGCCAATTACCTCTAAAGTATCCATACATACGCCATATATCGCTCACCCTTGCCAGAAAAGACCCAAAGATGTGAGATATGGAATGGAGGTAAAGTCAATAAAGCAGTAAAAGGATTGAGGCAAACATCAAGGCTGCGGTACCAGCATACCAGGCTCTTATTTGAAGACTTGGTACACCTATGCCATCTTGTTTTGATTCAAAGGGGGAATATAGAATGTCTGCGGTTCTTGTAATTGGTCGAAAGTCATGGCATCACTATATCCGAAAGAGTTGACAGCTTCTAAGTCTCCCTAAGCGATCGAATACTACCCTAAGCTCCGGTGGAGACGTTGTATATATGTTCAAATGTCTCTGGAAGCCTTCATACTTGTCATGTGTGGGAATGGTAACTACCCCACACTCTTTACCTAAATGGCACTCCACACAGGAGACTTGACATCCCTGCAAGAAACAATTTGAGTAATATAATAGGTTTCAGACTCTTTCCGGTCACCTAATCTAACTGCCATAAACATAATATAATCCTAACTAGGTAGCCTGCCTTAGGCCTACTTCTGGGATTGGGATCTTAGCCTATGATCCTTTGATAAGGTCCTGGAACTTGGCTGTTATTGAATCCTTCTGTATCTGCTGTATCTATAAGTTTTATCTACTTATATTACCCTTAGCCCTTTTATTCGTGTCTAGGCCTCTTCATGGTATTTAAACCTGACTTTTATCCTATTCTATATGTCATTAAGCCTCAATGTGGTATTTACACTTGAATAGCAAATCAAAGGCTTTGATATTATCCAATCTCGTAGTTTCTTACCCTTACTTGCTAACTTCATTCTATTCGATAGGAAAAGCTAAGAGTGCATGGGTTAATTGATCAAGTGTATTAATTGAGGGTAATCCAGATTGAAAGCTGAGTTATGCTCTCTTAGCATTAACTTCTATAAACTGTCACACTCTCTGATAGTCACAGCTGCCTAGGTATGCTAATCTAATGGCGTCCCTCCTCGATCTTGAAGATAAAGAAGATGCAATCTAGTTGATCAGCCAGGCGCAAGATCTAGTTTGACTGATTATAATACATCCCGACGTCCTGTACATAGTCGTGAACCTATATCTCGTCGAAATTTTATTTCAGGTTTTTAAGCCACTTATTGGGAAAGAGATGTGGGTTATGATATAGCTCTTTCTGCCTTTATACCTCTACCTCCCCTCCTAGGCACACGAGGTTAAACTGCTCTTAATGTGCCCCCGCCCCCCACTGTGCCTGCAGCCGTAGCTGTGATGAACCTATCTACTGGGCCTTGCCTAGGGCCTTGAAGATGTTCTTCTCACCTTTGGTGAGCTTGTTGTTCTTCTTGCCTGTGGCTCTCTTTATTTTTTCATTGAGGGTGGCGGCCTTGGCCAGTAGCTCGGGATCCTCATACCTCTCCATTAGTCTGGCTAGGACTGTGGCGGTGGCGGTTTTGTTTTACTTCTTTATATCTGCTTCCATAGGCGGTTAGCCGCTGGTTATTAGTTGTTTTTGAGAGCTATGCTTACTGACTGTGTAGTGCACCTTGTTGTAGTGTGTGTGTGTGGTGAGATAGGGCGTTGAGAACTTGAAGGTATGGGTATTCGGAATTCAGAGTCTTGGACTGATCGGTTAGCTGTTAGCTGTTGATTGCTCTGAGAGTTTCACTTACTGTCTGTGTCTGAGAATGAGCTTAGAGCTTTGAGTGTATGATTGGTACCTCCACGATGTTGTTGTTTGGTGTCTGCTGAGACGAAAGTAATTCCTTCTATCTTTGCGGCCTCTCAGAAATTTCATTATCATGTTGTGGCCAGCAGGGTGCAGTCATCTCCGAAAGAAGCTCTCGCGAACTTTGGTTCTGTCCACTTTAACCTCTGGAAACTTGACCTTTATGGTCCATCGTGAAAAAGTTTAACCCTCGGCACCAACAGGCTACAGTAGGCCGTTAACTCAGGCCGGTACTAAGGTTTAAGAACCCATTTGAGATGGTTTATTGTAGTTGGGTTATTTGAGTCACTGTCACAAGTCTGGGCAGAAGCCTCATTGTTCCTATCCTGAAGAGTGAAAATGAGAATGTGGGACAACATGACTGCCAATGGCGCCTCCTCGGCCTCTCTCTAATACGTGGGGATCCATGCATGTTGACGATTTTTATTTCGCTTTGATACGGGCTACGGTGATAGGGTACGGAATTTGGACTTTGCACCTGAGCCCAAATGATGAGGATATGGAGTGCCATAGCAAGATGTAAATTCCGGAATTAGCTCACGGCAGATGTCAGTGAGAGAGTCACTAAGCGTCATTAATACAAAATACCCTCTGCTATTTTCACTCCCAGAGTGGACTCTTTGGCCACGCTCCATACCCGTCACTAGCAGAGACAATTTCTATGGCTTTGAAGGCTTCGTCTTTGCGAATTGAGTCGGGCCATCCATGCTCTCGGTAGACCTGCCTAACGTACTGCACGTCCAGGTCCTCCATGTCCTTTCTTTCTGTACTAGTAACTTGTTCTGTGGATATATGATCGTCTCGTTCCTCCACATCCGTAGCATCTAGAGTTGTCCGGCCTGGCCAGGGAATAATCCTTAGGCTGCGATAGTCCTCTTTCAGTTTCTCGAAAAAGTGCTTCAATTCCGTGGGGCCGAGTTGATTGAAACGAGGGATATCTTCCGTTATATCCCCCTCTCTTGTATTCAGCCAAAGGTCGTGTCTGCCGGATTTAGTGCTGGTTGCAATGCAGACGAAGTGAGCACTATCAATAATGTCATTCACTGCAACGGAGTAAAATTCAACGCCATAATTGTCCTGATCCTTGATCTTCTGAAAGTCCCAATGGCTGAACGAAGAGTAATCTACCACCTTGCATGCACAGTGAGTCGGTGCTTTGCTTTTATTATCGAAATACGGTAGGTAGCGCAGGACTTGGGTAACGAAATCTGACTTGAAGCCTTTGCACACTTCATCTGTTATACTTGGCCACCCCCGGGGGGTGGGATCTTGAGATCAGCATCATCGTAATGTAATGTGGTGAGAAATTTGTAAAAGTCAAGAAAAATATCTCCAAGCTCTTCGGCTGTGTAGGTTGGAGTATCGGTGACATGCGACTCGTCTGAAGATATCTCATCATTCATTTGCTGATCTGAGCACAAGGGCGAAAAGCCTTCTTGGTTTTCGGGGGCGCAACACATGACTGCTAAGCGTCTTTGTTGTATTTTCAGAAGGATGATTTAATTTGAAAAAGATGATTTAAAATGAACCAGCAACAACTTTTCTTTTGGTTGGGGCAAAAACATTTTCAACAAACCTATTATTGAACCCTATTTACATGCCACTTCTGTGTCCTGAGATAAGAACTATAAAAACACGGCGAGCACGACCCGAAAAACTGTCCCACGGAGAACCAGGTAACAGCGCAGTACCCGTGGGACCACGCAACTACACATACAGTACGATTACTCGTACTGCAACATCAGTACCCGCTGACGGGGAAAGAGTGGAGGAATTCATCATTAAGAGGGACATTCATTTGTTCTCTGAGAAATTCGTTACATGCATCCATGAGGGACGGACCGAGGCATAATGCCCCAGGGATGGACCCTAGGGTCGTGGACCAGGGCCTCATACCCAGGACAGGTGTACATAGATATAGCGTAACACGCCTGATACTCCCAAAGGAATCATAACTCTGACTAGCAGGGGACCTAAAGGCGTCAAAATACACACACATACACAAACCTCTGTGGCCTGGTTCCTGGATCACCCAGTTGAGCCTAGCGATAGGGTACCGCCCAGTGCTGCTGCCCTCCCCCCCCCCATCCTCGCCTGCCTTGCCTGTCACCCAGACCCCAACAGCCATTTACCTGGTATATTTATCCCTCAGACCCCCCGACCGCTTAGGGTGCCCCTCGCTAGTAAGCAACTGTGTTTGTCGTCCAGACCTGTCTTCATGTTGGACTGCTCTCCCGCCCAGACATCTATCCCGCTCAAATGACTTTGGGGCATCTCCAGCTTTGACCCACGGCTTTTAGGCGTTGACAGCTAGCACGCTCCAGTGACAAGGGTGGTCGGATCACTCCTTCACTGTGTCGTATTCCTAGACCCATTCCCCCCAGGTGCGTCTGGAACTGGATTTCTCAAGTATAGGATGCCGCCCAAAGCCAGTGCAGTGTGCTGTCCTTCATCTAAGAAGTCGTATCCAACGATAACAAGGGCGACTTCTGCTGCAGTAGCCGCCACCCTATTCTTTTTAATGTCGTCTGAGTCTTCGAGAATAACTTCGGTATTGGGAAAGGCTGCCTTTAGACCTTTGACTGCTGTTGTGGCTACTAGGAAATGAATGTAGGAAGATCCCCTATCTATGGCATCGCTGGAGTTCGCCAGACATCCCACAGCCAGGTTTGCAAGGAAGCTTATGAACATCTCCAAGAACATGGACAATATTATTTACGTCATCGCTGTAGTTCAGTGCTCGCTGCTTGCAACTTTCCAGCTCCCTGAGAATATGGCCTTCCTAACAGACAACGGGGTCTTGTCGAAGAGAGAGGCCTGAGTCGCTGGCAGCTTTCTGTCAGGACGGGAGACGGGATACCGGGCTACAACTTGGGAGTCCAAGGTAATGCTGATGTTTTGGCGGATTTGAGAAGGACAGCCACGCTCTGGCACGCCACCAAAGACGCTTAAAGAGCATGTGCATTCGTATTCGCATCCGCAACAATGCTAGCACGCCGTGGATTGGGATGAGTTTGCGTAGTTCGTTAGTGACCCAAAACATGTGGATGGTATACAGTTGCGCCGAGTGCGGGTTTGAGTAAATGGATATCTCCTATTTTTTCATATACTGTATCATGGTTTTATTATTATTATTGCCGCTGATGGACTCTGAACATGTAAATGAGTCAAGATATTCAATTCGTCTCTATTCACACTGCTAGGGTCAATGAAGATGCCATATCAAGAATTAGAAACCATCAAACTCAAATTGCCAAATATATGGATAGAACTAAGTCTAGGTATGAATATAATAGTTGTCGAAGATATTAATGTTACAAAAATGATGGGCAACTTTCTTATTGTACGTAATTTGTCTCAGGCACGCATATTATTTCAACACCACAACCATTTCAAGGTAAACATGTCTTATTCTTAAGATACTACTCCATCTCTGTGGTGGTAGAGATTAATGATGATCTAGACACGCCTCACGACTGTTTCAGCCATGTCTATATTCTATACATTAATGCTTGTAAAATCTAGCAAAATGAAAGATTCTCGGCCGCCCAGTCACAAGTTTAAAAACGCTGGATGATTCCCGAATTAGAGCGGGGCTAGCGTCCCACCAAGCCTGTCATATAATAGTGCTCAGGTCGGCTTGTTCCTTAAGGGCCTGGAACCTTTGATGCAGGGGGTAGGGTAGTGCTGACTGATAGTGGCTGCAGCAATAGCTGAGCTCCTTGGTGATTGTGGCTGCATACATGAACCGACACCTATATTCATAAATTAATGTTGATTGGTGGCGCGTAGCGACCTGTAGAAGTCCCCTCTAAGGCCTATATTGTTTGTTCGTCCCGGTTGACTGGTTTGCTCAGTTTGCAGCTGAGGTTGGGTGGAAAGGCCCAACAGAGGTGAGGCTATATCATTTACCAGCAAGTGCTTCGAGTTCCTCTCAACGCCACTCTAGTGGTTGCACCTATCGGACTATGCTTGGGGTGGGCTGAGGTCCCTATTTGATAAGGGAAATAATCATAAAAAGGACATGTTCGACAGGAGCCAGCAGCCTCTTAACTTTTGCATCCGAATGACTGATTGTAACATGCACATGTTACGGTAAGATCTGACCTTTTCCAGATTGTTTCTTGGTTGCGTAATATTGTTAATAATGTTATCTAACGCAAGATATGAGACTGCCTAGCAAAACCTCTTTCACGAAGAGGCCAAGCTCTCAAGGGCACGTAACAGCGCCAGGTCTGTCGGTAGCAAAGGAGAGTCAATGGTCTACAATAATATGGATGTGGCAGTACTAGCTCCACATTGCAAAGGCACCGGTTGCTACCCTTCCGAGGAACACGAAATTATCAAATTCGAAAACAAAATCTTGAATAATAATAAGGATAAGTGGATCCTACAAGAGGCGTGGGAAAGTCTTTACTGTCTTGTTTGTGCGATGGAATATCAGGCTACGTTGTATGACGAGTCCTAGATACTTGGTGGTATCAACAATGCGAAAAGTGATGTGCAGTTTTATCCTTTTAGGAGACAGCTCATAACGAAGATGGAATGCAGGTTGGATGCTGCTGTTCTTGATGCTGTAGCACAATACCAGACTGCTAAATGATTGAAGAATACCGATAGCAAGTTATAAGGTAGAAAATTATTACCATTCAGTTATTACGCTTAACAGTCCAGTTCCCAGTAAATGAGGACAGGGATGGAATCCGAGGTAAGAGGTGTTGTCCGCATACGTGCTGTGGGCAGCGCTGCGGTCAATTCAAGTTTGAAATCAAATTTCAAGTCAAAAGCAAGCAAAGCTGATATTTTATTAGTCCAGTTATATTTCCACCAATTAGATAGTAGGAAATTTTGCTTTTGACTTGAAATTTAATTTGAAACTTAATTTGACCGCAGCGCTGGCAGTGGGCTTTCCAGCTGGCCGAACAGGGGAAAATAGCCACTGCCCAGAGTCGAATACCACAGTAGATTTATACCTCTGCTATAAGCTATTAGTGCCATCATTCAGTGATTAATTTCCTCATTGAATTGCTTTTGACATATTTCTAACCAACCCAACGAGGTGTAGTCGATGTCCCTACTGGAATCAGCTTTCCTCATGTCAGTAGTAAAACCACTGCACTCTCAATGAGCTGACATCTAATACCCCATGCGTCGACAGATCAGGAGCGCAATGCCGATGTATTGACGGCGAAGCAGCTCACTCTGGTGTAATTCACTCGTGGCCATTTCCCAGCATTAGCTTAGCATATCTCCTCCCACCGAATGGAACTATAATCCAATAGTCTTTTTCTGTGAGAATAATGGGAATTTGTTAGTGCTGGACCCTCGCAAACCCACACCGGCCGATTCACTTTGTTCATATAGTGGTCATCCCCAAATCATATTTTGAAGAAACTCGCTCAACCTTGTTCTGGCTCTCCCTCCAAGAGACCTCATTAGCTCAGCGCCCCAATTAACCTGTTGTTTTTTTCAGTTCAGCCTCCATCACCTCAAACCTGCACATTAGATGATCAATCAACAATGGGCCTTCTTCCTTACCACTATTAAATTCGGTGTTCAGACAATGGCGACCAAGCCCCCCTAGAGGAGACGCGTCTTATCCAGTCGAGAGTCATTAATCAACCTCTCCCCTGTCGAAGCCCTCGCCGCAGAATCTGCGATTTGCAATGGCAGTAACTTTCAGTTTCAAGGCTGGAATTGGAAGTGCTATAGCATATGCGTGCTAGAAGTCGAGAGTAAATACCACTGTCATCCGCAAACAACAATACATCAGTTATAGGACTATGAAATTATCTGCAAATGGCCCTACACCAAGACAGTCAGCGGCAGCACCCATGACAAGATTTGTTCCGTCTATATTACTCTCAAATCTGCGTAGCATGTATACCTCTGTCAATCGTTTTCGTCATCGTAGCAGTGTGACTGCGGTCTACACTTTTTTTTGCCGTACGCGCCCGCTTTTGGCGTTATGGCTCATAACGTCACCTTCAAACAAGCGCAGGAAAAGGAGAAAAGAACTACCACACTAAAAATGACAAATCACGTTATTGATATCTGATGATTCACCATGATCTGCATGATCCACAGTGTTCAGGGGTCTCTGGGGCAATAAACTTTTGGGCGTCTGACATCTTTGTGGAAGAGGGAAGCAAAGATATGGCAAAAGATTAAGAGAAGAAGAATAAAGAAAAAGCATTACCCAGGTAATTGATTCATCCGCGCACTCCAACTATGCATCCAGTTTATAGTAATGTAAGAGAGGTTCTATGTAGCATGCACGATATAATCAACAACCTAAAGGTGTGAATGAATTAATGTAAAGGATGAATTTTGATCATGTTTTGACGGCCAAGGGTCTTGAAACAAGCCCGGGGCGTTTCGGGTCGACATGCCGAAGTGGCCTGTCTAAAATCTCACTTTGTCTCACTTGACACAGCCGCAACAAAACACTACCCGTAGGCGTAAGGTGGGGCACGCACGCCTTCACACCTTGTCCTAAGGTAGGCCCGGAAAACCTATATTAGCCCGGAAAAGGTATATCACCTAAAGGACCTTAATTTTAGCTGCAAAATTAATGATTTTATAGTATTAAAAATTTGGACTTTATAATATAGTTATTATTAAAGGTATAAAGCTATAAATAGGTGAATTTAAAAGCTATAGAATAGCTAGAAATAAATATATTAATAAAAATAGTAGAAATTATATTTTTAGGCTTAATTAAGGTACCTAACTAAGAGCCTTCCTTTGGGCTATAATAATAACCCTATTAATTATAATTTAATTTATTACTACCTTAGCTACCTATTTACTTTGAAAGCTAATAAGGTTATTTATAATATTCTAATAAATATTTTTTTTTTATAGAAAGATTAATAATAGTAATATTATTAAGTTATTATTATTTTTACTAAATAGTTCTAAAGATAGTACTATAAATAGTAATAAGATTATCCCTAGAGATATTTATAATATAATAAGATTATTATTAATATTATTATTAAGATTATTAAATCTTAATAATTTAATATTATTATTATTATTATCTTAGAATAGTTTAAGGCTAATAAATTTAATACTTTTATTATTATTAGGCTAAGTGATTTAGTCTATTATAATAATTAGTCTTATAGCATAGGAGGCTTCTTCTTAGGCCTAAGAAAATAGCTTTTTTATTTATTAACTAAGGATATTATTATATTACTTTTGATTAATCTTAAGATTATAATATTAGGCTTGGTTATTGGTCTCTTTAAGCTATTAATTCTAGGTTAGCTTAGGTAGATTATTTGCTTTATAAGTTTTAATAGCTTATTATTACTAAGCCTTAAGATTATTTATCTCTTAAAGAATAATTGATCTACTTAATTATAGCTATAAATATTCTTTTTTGACTTTTATTGCCTTTAATAAAGCTTTATATTATATCTAAATATTAGGAAAACTAATACTTATAATAAAGTTATTTAATAGCCTTATTTAATAATTAGTTTTCCTTTTCTTATTATAATATTCTAATTAAGAAAGGTAGTCTACTGAAAATGCCTTATACTTATAGTATATTAATACTATCTCTAAGATAATATTCTTAATATTAGAAATAGCCTCTAATAATAATAAGCTTATAATCTCTTAATATTATTAATAAACTTAATTAATTTAATTTTAGGTATCTTAAAATTAACTATTAATAGGAAATATTATTATAATAAAAAAATAAATTGCTTTTTACTATTAATATTACTTAATAATAATATAATTAATTATAGGTTTTGTATTAGTAGGCTAAATATTTGACTTTTTAAACCTAGATATAATATTATACTTTGAGAAGCTAGCTTTATAAATTTAGGCAAATATATAAGTAAATTATAAGTAGGTAAATACTAGGTTATCTTCCTAAAGAGATTTTTATAGTTATTTTTAGTATATATTTTTAAGTAGCTAAAAAATATTAATATTAAGAGATTATATAAGGTATATTAAATATAATAATAATAGATAAATAATAATATTAAAATAAATATAATATTTAATATAATTAAAGGAAAAATAACTAGAAAATCTATTTATTATAAGTAAGCAATAGATCTTTTCCTTTTCTTTATAAATATTAGGTAGATATTAATATTAAAAGCTTAGGTCTAAGGGATTATAAAGCTACTTATTATAACTAAACTATTATTAAAATAATACTCCTTTTTATTTAATCTTAGCAAAGGCTCTTTATAAATATATATTAAATATATAAAGCTATTTAAATATAATATTATAGTTACTAAAGCTAGTATTTAATTAAGTAAACTATATACCTAGGATAGCTTTAATCTTAGCCTAAGACTTTATAGGGAATATTTTAAAGATAAGCTAAGAAGGAATTATATTTCTAATGGTATTTATAGCTCTAATTTAGGTATATAACTTATAATTTAATAGATTAATAACTTTAGGATATTAAGCTTAAGTAATATAAATTATAAAAACCTAAATCTATTCTTAAAGGTATCTAATATAAATATTATATTTATTCTTATTTTAATATTCTAAGGGACTAATATTATTATTAGTAATTATTTTCTTAAGGCTTAAGAAGAATTTAATAATATCTTTAATATTAAAAACTTTAAATATTTTATAAGCCTTATTTATTACCTTAATAAATATCTTTTGGAGCTAAGGATATTAATTATAAAAGTTAGAATATTAGGATTTTAATATATAAGCTTTTTTTATACTTTTAGAATATAAGAATCCTAATATAATATCTTTAATTTATATTTTTTTAGCTAGAAAGCCAGATCTTTTAAGCTATAAAATAAAGGTAATTAGGGCAATATCTTTAAAGTTAGATAATAATATTAAGTAGCTATAGTACTTAGTAAAAATAGCTAATAATAAAGTTAATATTTTAATATATTAAATTATCTCTCTTAATATATTAAATTAGGCAATAAGCACTTATATTAAAGGTATTTTAAGTAAAGCTTTTATAGTTATTTATATATTATAAGGGATATTTAGATTAAGTATTATAAGTATAGTTTTCCTTAATTTAGCCTAAGCTTTTACTGGTATATTTTCCGGAGGCTTAGAAATCTTAGAATTATTATATTTATAAGTTATAATTATAATATACAATATTTACTTAGAAATTGTTTAATTTAGTATTTTTTTATAAAGCTTTTAGTAAAGGTTAGGCAAAAAATTCTAACATAGACTTTCCGGGCTAATATAGGTTTTCCGGGCCTACCTCGGGACGAGGTGTGAAGGCGTGCGTGCCCCACCTTACGCCTACGGGTAGCTAGATTTGGATCATCTCTCCCGCCACGCCGCTTCAGCTTCGACAGGATTGTCGGTTAGAACTGGCTGATCTGCGCGTCCGACAATTCTACTGGACGTGGTCACCAGGATAAAGTTTAGGTCACGAAATTGTCATCGAATTCGCGAGTTTTCCATTCTTGGCTGATAAATACCATCCGTCGTCTCCACTTAACCAGTCTCCATTTGACATCAAGTCTACGCCTATGTCACATCGCCCTCAACGGTGCCCGCAACAGACAGAATATGACCAACCATGAACATGGGTCGCGGTCGAACCATGTTATTGAAGGAGTCGTTTGCCAGATCATTGTCGCTACACTGATGATTGTACTGCGTCTCATAAGCAGGAAACTAAGTAAGCAACTCACATCAGATGATGTCACCGCAATTGCTGCATGGGTAGGTTCCGGAATCCCGTTTTATCCACATGGCTAACGAGCTCTTAGCTTTGTCTTGTAGGCTGCGGCATTTCAATGCTATCGAGTAAGTTACTATACACACCAGTGTAGGCGCTAAGCTCACACTTAGCGGTGACTAAATATGGTCTTGGTCAACATCAATCAACGCTCTCAGATGAAACTCTAATGCTGTATCAGAGAGTATGGTACTTCTTTATCGCCCCAACATGCCTTGACTAATATCATGAGTAGTGCTTTTGGGTATCGATTGTTCTTTACTTGGGAGCTCTGTTCTTTCTAAAAATGGCTTTTCTTCTTCATTATCACCGCCTGTTGTTGGTGTCCGGCATGCGCAAGCTTACTCTGGCATTTATCATCTTCGTGATTTTATTTGGTATATGCCAGTTGCTCTCTGCGTTCTTGCAGTGTATTCCTCTAAATGCGCTGTGGGACAGAACGGTCAAGGGACGCTGCATTCCAAACCCCATACTATGGTATCGGATTCTAGGGGCGTTCCACATAGTGAGTGATTTCGGCATTTTGATACTTCCCCTCCCAGACTTGTGGAAGCTTCGTCTGCCCCGCGCCAAGAAGGTTTACCTCCTTGGGGTATTTGGGGTAGGGTTTTTGTAAGTTTATATCTTCCAAAGCTTTCAAAAACCATCACTGAGCCTAAGCGTTGTCATGTAGGTCCATTGGCATATCAATTAGTCGAATGCAGTGGCTTAATCTTGGAGAGGATATGACGTGGTTCAATGCAACAGCGGCCGGTTGGTCTCTGGCGGAACTTACTTCGGCTCTGTCCTGCGCGTGTCTTCCATTCTTTAGACCTCTTGGTATACGAGTGGCCTCATTTCTGACTAGTTCCACACTCTACAGCAGCACTCGTTCATGGCTACAATCAAATGAACCCGATCTGGAGTCAGGCTCAAGCCACAGGAGGCTACAGGGGCAGCCAGGCCAAGATAATGACACCCAGGATAGTACAGAAATAAGCCAACAGATGGAGATGACGAGCATGATCTGAATGTATACCAATCACACAATACCAGTAGTTGACAGATACAGCTGCGGCCAGTCTATAAGGCTGGCCATGAATGTTACATTGTTTCCTTTGCCGTCTTCAAATATTCTGCAATTGCCTAAATTACTCGACTATGACCACTTCTTGGCACAAACAATCATCTTGTTATAATATGTACAAGTGATGCATCCCATATCACCACACAACGAATATGACAGCTCCCCGTTGCCCAAAAATTCACAAGTGGCATGGGAGCTCACACTGGTCACCGCAGCCAGCCCTGAAATCTGTCTACCAACATATAACTCAGGCATAACTGAATGGGGACTTTCCACAGTGTTTGTGGTTTTCTAAGATTTGGAATGATTGAGAGTGTTCTTATTCCGTCATTTCGTTGGTTCTTGGCGTTTCAAGACGAACCAGACAAAACTGTATATGGTACTGGATTTGTTTTGTACTGCAATAATTAATTATATTATACAATTAAAAAAATTTATATAGCAAATTAAATATGCTGCATCTTAAGGCTAAGTTTCGATAGAACTTGGGTTTGAAGAATTGTAGGGTGTACGGAGGGAAGAGTGGGATGTTTGCAGTCTGATAGAAGTATGACAATACGCTCAGAGAAAATAAACAAATCTGATATCCCCTGTAAGTCTTTTGGTTTTGGATATACGGACCTCTGCATCTGTGTCGTTTTGACCAGAATGCTATCTAGTGTTGTGGCTCACTCGCAGCTAGTAAAATCATCGTCCAGGGCTTGACTGATTGTGACGGGGGTCGCGTCAGCCGGATACAACTCCAGATACCTCACCGGTACGACTGTTTATTTGGGATACAAGACAAGAGGACCAAGTTAAACAAGTGCGGTCGGCGAGAGGTTGTGCATCATCAGCGGTGTCGGTCTTCAAGATGCCGACGTCAGCAATTCGAATGAGCTACTGGTTTGGACTGTCAGCGCTTATTGGCCCCTGCGCCGCAATCAATCTGCCCAGCGTCACAGAATTGTATTGATCAATGGGGAAACCCGAATAACATCACCTTCTTCAGCTTGGGGCGTGTTTTATACACAACAGTCGGCGACGGCATCTTTGGCTCCTGTCTTGAAGATTTGGCTGATTCCTCTTTGGGGTTATTTGATATGAATTAACATAGAACAAAAATCAAATTTAAGACGTGAGGACTTCCGTTTTCTGATTCTGTACCTCAACTATACTCCACTCTTAATCACAAGCTTAACAGCCCCAATTCAACTTTCCTCATCCTCAATCTAAGACTCCCTTCAGTCAACTTGAACAGGAACTAAAAAATGGACGTTGCTGCTGACAAGACTATTAACAACATGACCAGAGAATGGGTTTTGGTACGTAATTACTGTCTCAGTGAAACTTCATCGCATGGCAATCCTGTAGTTTGCCTTTTGTCATTTCTAAATACCGACCCAACAAACAGATTAAATCCCTCTTCGACAGTTCGGACCCTATCCTCGCACTCCAAGACATGGAGTTCCTTACCGGCAAAGCTCTCAACATGGCCAGCATCACAATTAACATCAACTGATATGTTGCGCCTGCGATGGAGCCCAATATATCTGGAGACTTGGCAACTCACCTCGACATTACTCAAACTCTTTCGAGCATCAAAAGCAACCACGAAAGTAGTTGCGTCAACAACACCTTCCGTGGGTGTACAGATGGGTCGTTTGGCCACACTAGAGGCAAGAACTCATGGTTCAGCCATGATGAAATTAACGACGGCTATCTGAAGAAGGATTGGCTTGTTGAAGGCGACTATAACTCATCCAGGGCCACGTCAAAAGCATGAATAATGGGTGGGTTCTCGACCACACTTGCGGCTTTAAATGATCAATGGAGAGCGGCGCTACACTCGCAGCGTTGTTGTAATCAAGGGAGATAAGCGGGCCGAGGCTCAGCTTGTGTACGACTTCGTCTCCAACTAAGACTGCATAACGCATGGAGTTGGCTAGAGGTATGAACTGATAAGCTGTATTACCTTTAAACTCCAGCATGTAGCTATTAATTTCGTGTGTGGGTCGAGTATAGGCATTGCGCTTTGACTTGAACTATGGGGTTCTAGTGTGACTGAAATAGGTCATTGTGTATACGAGGAAATAACACACTCATCGGATACGATTGAATACGATTTAGTAGAATCACACGTGCCTGCAATTTGTAAATTCGCTAGTGACATGCAGATTTAGAATATTTGTGCCATTGTCAAAATAAAGACATGGGACAAGAAATACCCCCTTGAATGTTTTGGTCACCCTGAACCATGACAGAGAAGGTGACTCTGAGAACTAGATTGCAGGAAGCTAAATATACATCTGCCGTCATGTAAATTCGGTAGCCATGATTCCCAACATGGTATTGCGTAATATTTTGCCACTCAATTGTGCGCACATACTTCTTGAACCTTATGCCACATTGGACTTTATATAACAGGGTAGCGTGGGGTCTGCTGCGGTGCGGGAGGATTGATGCACCCAAGGAGGTGATGGGACGCGTTGTTGTCTGATATCACCCACACACCGCCATTCTGGACGATAATATATGCTCTTGAAACATGAAATCCATCAACCGGCAGCAGAACCCATAGAAATACAGAAGACGATGAAGGCATAACTGAGCAGTCCCACTGATAGAAAGCTTGATGCCGCAAGTTGGACATGAATGAGGGGTTAAATTCCAGTCCATGAGAGGTAGGGAGGTATTGGTTTGAAGGCTGGGAATGGGTGTCTGTCGCTTACCCACCACACCATCGTCCGTGATGCAGACAATGACTGCCGAATAATATCTCAGCCCTATTTCTCACATGCCAATACATCAACTCTCACCTACACATTGTAGACTCTCAAGCTTAACGTGGCTGACTATTTCCAATCACTTGAACGCATCCCAATTAAAACAGAACACCCACTGCCACTTTCCACAAACATGAGGCTCGACCAGATATTCCGCCCCCAAGTCAAAACTTACATCTGAGTAGAGCCATCCCCAGAGCAACAGAGATTACGTGATGCCTTTAGGCTGGACTTGGTAACCCAAGTGCGAGAACGAATGTCATTTCATGGAGTTGAGCAGTTTCTAGCACGGTGTGTTGATGACTGAGGTTATTTCGGGGCATTAAATGCAACACCTTGCAGGTTTCATCAATCCAATTATAATATTGAAGCTGGAAATACCGCATAGTTGCAGTAGTTCCCGTGCACCGACACAGGCTACTGATGTAGATTATTTCGCAGCCGACTCAAGCACCCACATTGCCACATGTAAAGCAAGGCGCTGAGAGCCCCGATGTGACATATGTTTCGCGAAAATGCAGTAAGCTCCTCATTCACCAAATCATCCAATCACTTCAGGGCTATTTATAGATGGTATCAATCCTGCGCACACCTTTTCAACTGCATTCCCGCATCGGCATTTCCGAAACGGTATAGACACGGAAGTGTGGGATGCTATATCAAGCCCAGACTGGATGGCAGACTAAGATATCTTGGGTTGAGCACGTGTTTCCGTGGGAGTGAGAGGATTTCGGCCCTGGCGTCAGCATGGTGCTTCTCAAATGGGAATTGTTTGGGTCCAATACCGGTGGCCATAATCAGACAGCCCTACAGCCCTGCTAAAAAAATCCTAATTGGCACCTTACGGCAGACGGATCTCAGCAAAGTCGGTGTGATATTTTGATGTATCCATCGCTTACAGACATTCTAGTCCCATGGTCATGTTCACGCATTCCTTGCATGCCGCTGACAAGATAGAAGCTTGATGTTCTAAAAATATGCCCCTTGTGATGGGGGCATTTTGTTTGTTTTTGCATGCCAACACTATAGAGTTGTTCATAAAGTTATATATAAGGATGCCAGAGATCTTCCTGATAGTTTATTATCATCAACCAATTCGCTCTCCATCTTCACTGCAAGCAAGGGTTTTAACCTAACTTCCAATCTCTTTGGTCACATTCTTCTTTTTCTTTTTCTCTTACTAGTATCAATCCTCAGCCAAAATGGTCGCCATGTACTTTACTCCTTCAGTCATCTCCGCTGCCAGCATCGTGGCCTTTATCGGCAATGCTGCCGCTTTCCCAGTTGCCACGGCCAAATATGTTTCGATCCGTGCCTCTGACCCCGAGGCCATGGTTCTGGATCCCGTTACGAACATGGGTGACATCGGCTCTACTCCAGATGCTTCGCTGCGTGACTATGACACTTTCTACTGGTCCAGCGGAGGTAAGCATGTTTTCCACTCTGTAAAAAGGATCAATATCTAATCACAATCAGACATTGTCGCCAAGCTAAACTGCACTGGTGGCAAAGACCACAAAATGCTTAACATTGCTCGGTTGGGCAGTGATGTTACCACGACCAACTGCGCCAACCCCGGAGAAATTACCATGACATTCAAGGATAAGGACGCTTTGGAATCTGCCAAGGCCGATTGGCAGTGGGTGAATGGCGATGAAAACACCATCGTTGCCGTTGCTGATGGAGGCAACTGTGG
The DNA here is from genome assembly GCA_004380915.1 of Calonectria pseudonaviculata. Classification (NCBI taxonomy): domain Eukaryota; kingdom Fungi; phylum Ascomycota; class Sordariomycetes; order Hypocreales; family Nectriaceae; genus Calonectria; species Calonectria pseudonaviculata. The sequence goes on along the minus strand of PGGA01000010.1, from coordinate 1,479,787 downwards.
TGGCGCAGATGGCAGAGGCGAATACGCAATCACGGATGTCGAGTATGATGATGATGCCCTCAAAGTCAAGATGTCCGGTAGATTAACTGGTTGGATGGACTTTGTCACCGACTATAATCTCAATGTCAAGTCCGGGGGCATGGATGTCAACAACGGTAACCTGACCAGGCGAACCGGCAAGAGCGGCAGCATTGATCTCGCCAATGACTTCTCCAAGAACCTGTTCAGCAAGGACATTGGTGACGTCAATCTCAGTGTCGACTGTGCTCACTGCGCCACCACTGGATCCATCGACTTCGACTTCGACTTCAGCATCACTGAAGGCGTCACTGGCTCCATTATTGCCAGGAACGGACTCGGTGCCAGCCTCGGAGTTGGAATCACAGCCTCTGCAGAACTCACCGAAGCTGTCGATATTGGCTCTATTCAGCTCCTCACGCTTCCGCTGGCTGGCATCAATGTCCCTCCGTTCCTCAGCATTGGACCCCAGATCACAGCTGGTGTCACCTCCAGCCTTGAGCCAGTGACTGCTGCCATCACTGCTGACTTTGGCGTTGCCATGGTCATCCCCGACGGCACAACCCTCCGTCTTGGTGGCGGCTCGGACCCCATCAACCCCCAGTTCAGCAAGATTGGCCCTACCCTCAGCGCCTCGGTCAGTGTCGGCGCCAGTCTGTCCCCCGTCGTCACCTTCGACTTCGCTGCCACCATCTTCGGCGCTGGTGTGGTTGCTGGTGTTGGCCTTGAAGCCCCCAAGCTTGATGCTACTTTGACTATCCAAGGTTCCACCGACGCTGGCATCTGCGGCGATGTCAATGCCAATGCTGGGGTCGAGCTCGATGTCAATGTCGGGGTGAACGTCAACCTTTTTGCCGGGTTTGGCTCTGCTACTGATCAGCCCAACTCTCAGAGCATCTTCTCTACCAGCACTCCTATCTTCAATGACTGCGTTGTCATCTAGACGATAAATGGAGAATTCTTTGGACGTGGGCTAGGTATTTTATTTGCATAGTTTAGCTATTAGGTTAACGTTGCAAAGCGACTCGAGGATTTGATACAAAACCATTCGTTACAATGTGCGAAATCTTTCTGTGGAACCAGTTTTCATGTTTAATTTTAGTTTTGATTTCAGGATTTGACGCTCTTTAGGTTTCTTTTATTTTTAAGCAGGAACCAGGCGTTGAGTAGTTAGTTTACACACAGTCACTACTTCCACCCTTCATGACCATTGCCAATGAGATTCTAAGTGATTATTCATTCTTTTTCTGATGCGACAAAATGTTTTGGATAATCAATTCAACCATCATTCAGGACTGTGACGTAAATGCGCCACCCAATAGCGACTTGGTTCTAGGCCTGTAACACAGCCGGGGGTGGCATGGAATAGCATTGGTGAGTTGATGACCCTTGCATTACGGCCAAGGGTTCCGATTGGTTTGGATAATTTCGGCGGAGGCGTATACAACTCTGGAACGTGGAAGAAAATCATTATGGTACGAGATGTGGGTGGGGTAGGACGATTGGAGATGATCGTCAATTCTTTACGTGCCAAACACGACGCAATACCTAGATACATGACTGATATTAATGTTGAATTACAATGGACAAAATTAGACCCCCTCCCAAGATAGTTCAAGGAGCATCACAACGATAAAAACCGAATAAACAGCCGGTAGAGAGTAACCATGACGCATCTGGTGTCAAAGGCGCCAAACCCCAGCACTGGGCCTCCTCTGTATTTACGCTATGACAGTTTATACCGCCATGCCACGCACGGTACTTTGAGCCTGCGTTTCGTTCGCCGAATCAGCATCAGGGCCCAGCTACAACAGCTGCCAGAGGGATGAACTACAAGATTGTCTATGCTGGCATTGACCTGATAGTACTGTCTATCAGTTCGTTCCGTTTCAGAAAGTCGGCACCGATGCGTCCAAACCCGAGGGCAACAGTGCCACATGTGAACGTAACGGCAAATCCCACTACTTTTGAGAGCGTTTCCCACGCAGTCTTCTTGCAGCGTCTAATTATGATTTAAGGAACTCTCTCAGACTCAACAGGCAAAAATCCTTATCCCAAGGCATCCCCCATCCCCCGGAGTGATTGCACCCTGGCCGATACTTTTGGGGCAGGTTGTACCTGGGAGGGAGCTCCAGGGACAGTTAGTAGACCCAGTCATTTGTAGGTTGGACTCGAGCTAATTAGGATCAGATTATTTGCGTATGTTGCATCAAATGCGAACCATTTTCCAGGGCGTTGATCGCAGCTAACATATACAGTGCCCTTAAGCCCATCACAAGTATACTACTTCATTCCAATGATTAAATGTTATTCCATGCAAAACTCCTATGATTAGCAATAAGAATGCCAAGCCCATCATGGGCCTTGTCACATTATTATCAACTAACCTCTACACATGGATTTTCGGGCACTCATCAGAATTCGCCACATCCAGGTTAAGATGATGGAGGTACTCGAGTGTAGACATTTTGTATAGCTCAATTCCTCCCACCTCAGACGTTATCCATTTCTAGCAAGAGCCGAATCACTGCATCAGAGTTGATTTCTTTTGCAACGGCAGCCCCCAGAGCGGCAGCATGTTTTTGCCAGGCCTTGTTTTTGTGAGAATCTGCGTAATCACAAATGCCTCGAATAACAATGCACGGGAAATTATTCATAAGACCAGCAGCTTCCATTTCGACACAAAGTACTTGTCCACCAATGTCCTTGCTGAGCCTGTCTCTAACTTTAATAACCTGATTGCCGGATGCAATTAAGCCGTAGTGAATACGCATTTCTCTGGGTTTTCTCTTGACTAGCTTGGTCTTGTCGCACCAAGCACAGTCTTCCTCCTCGTCGCTCTCTTCTTCTGTTTCGTCGAATTCGTTGTCATGGATTTGAACAATATGGCTGTAATCTGCTTTGAATAAAATGTCCTTGAGGGAATCGGACCTCAGATAATCCTTCATCTTGGGCCATTTTCGTCCGACATCGCCGAGATACTCCGACACTTTTGATCCAGACAATTCATGTTCTGTCTCCATTGCTGTCAGGGCTGTCAAGAAGGCGCTGGGTGGGTTGTTCAAAGCACCGGTCCGTAGAAAACGCCCGCCGTCGGTCGCCTTGCCCATATCCCATTGGACCACGCCAGGGAACTGGTCTTTAGGGGTGCTAATAACAACGTCGCCGAGTCTGACTTTTGGCGGAATCCCACCTCCGATTCCCACCATGAGGCACAGCTTTACCGAGGAGAAGGCGTTGACCATATGAGTCGCGACTGTTGCCGCCGAAACGAGGCCATATTATCCTTTGGGCAAACAGGCGATGACGACATTGTGCTCGCCAATTGACCCGAAGGTATATGTATTAGTATCTGTCTGGGGCTTCTGCAGGTTCGTGTGTCTTTCATCAAGCATTGCCGTTGCTGCTGCCCTCTCTATCGGCAGGGCACAAACCCAGCCTATGGTGTAGTCCCCATGTGTGAGTTTCCTCAGTCCAGCGTGTTGAGGTTCCATTTTCGATGATGCGACGTTATTCATAGCGGCGTTATTCGTAGCGGCGTCGCGTTGTCGGTTGGCAAAGATGGCGCGCCGCGTGCACTTGCCAGTATTGCCCAATCAACCTGTTCGTCCTGTAGCGAGTTATGTGATGGGAGGATGTTTTAGGGAGTAGCATGTTCCTTGGGGATGGTTTTGGCGCATCGTTGGTGTCGAAAGCCTCGCCTAACTCCTGGTCAGCCGAATGCGCATTCTCCACATGATAGGGCAGATGGCGGCGGCAGCAATGTGATTGGCCATTCCAATTTAGTCAGGCTGACCAGGTAGTTACACGACATTGTGAACCGATCTTGGAATAGCTCCCCAAGTGATCCTGAACACCCGTCTCGGGGTTCGTCACTGGAATAAGTGTCATCAAGAAAGCATTTTTTGCGATCGCGTATTCAAACCGACGCCTCCTTGCTATATAGTATCAATTCGTGCGAGTGGATATCTATGCTCCAGTGTTCGATTCTGGTAGTTCAGCAACAATCATGACCGTTTGAATGCCATTTCAAGAAACATCTAAACCCCATTCATCCTTCAAATGCGCAAGCCTCCAAGCTGTGGAGCAGCCTGTCCGGTGCTGCATTCCCATGAGAAGGTCCATTAATATGGTTTTCTGCTCCGGTGATTCTAGACAGAGTCCAGCAATGTACAAGGGCTGCAGCAATTGCAACTCAATGGGAGATTGAGGACGGCCAATTGCGATTCCACAAATTTCGCTGGCATGTACGTTCATTTGCTTTGACAAGTTTCGATAGCTATTAATGCGTCTAGAGCCGACTTGAGACTTGAAATCTTCATGATCATACGGCTTGTGGGAGAGAAGTAGAGTTCGGGCAAAGTGGTAGAGTAGAAGCGAGATCGCGGCAAGAGGGCTACCGTAAAATATCTCAGGAAACGGCGAACCCAATGCGGATCGGCTGGTTGAGTTCACACATTGTTCGGTAGTAGCCGCGGAAGCCAAATGGGATATCGAATATTCCTTTCCGCGAGAAATCCTCACGCAAGGCACGAAGTTGTCTGGCAAAGCAGCAAACCAGTCCTCCAAGTATTTGTTAATCCGATTCCAGGAGATATCATTTGGCCCCACTTCGGGGAGGGAACGAGACGGAGATTCATTAAAGTCATTAGTCGTTGCTTGGCCTGCTTTCTGCTTGCCGGCCGCTACAAAGTTGAGCGTTTTCAGAATAACCCAAATTATTGTTCTACACGCGACAATTTCGTTCATCTTTTGAGGCATGCTGGAACCTTGGCCAAGGCAAAGAGACGTGGGCACAAACTGGCCGTCGATGTTGGTCAAGGACAGCCCCGACGCATTCCAGAGACCAAAGTCAGCCGTGTCCAATGTGGTATGGCTTTCCGTTGCGTAGGAAATCAGATAATCAAACAGGGCAAAATTCCAGAAAGATGCCTGCCAGGCCCTAGACGGCTGAAATGTTGACGACGGGCTAAAGAGGGCAGGCCACGGGGACGACGGAAAGGGACATGCGGGTAAATCAATGTACAGCAGCTGACGGGCACCTATCATGTGTCTATGGTGAAATGTTAGCGGTGTTTAGTATTCAACAAACAAATAGCGTACTGGAACATTGTTGGCTGCCGGTTGTCGAGCGACTCGTACAGTAACAAGATGGAGATTGCCGATAGAACATCATCGATAGCTTCCAGGTTGTGAGTCTGTGTCGCTTCTCCGAGCATTGCAGAATTGTGGGGGGTTTCTCGTCCGTTGTTATCACTAGATTTCGTCTTCTTCATTTTGGTGTTTTTGGCATTGAATTCAGCCAGTGACTTGATGATGTGACGGATGGCTCTGTCATAGTAGCTTGCAGCCTCATACAGCCAATCGATTGGGACGCCGTCATTGAGAGCATCCAGACCACACGGGCCCCGTGATCCGGGGAAATTCTCCTCCTTCTTCCTGTTTCCAAATTGTTTGGCCGAGATAGCAGCCACGGTCTCCATAAGCAGCACGCTTCGAATCGACCTGGTTGGGACCACTTGGGCGTAGTACTTGTCCACGTCAAGAATGTCCAAGTGGGGGCTTACGGCCTCTGAAAAATACCGTCGCAAGTATGCCCGCTCGAGGTCTCTATCACGAGACGACTGTATAGCTTGGTCCGATGGTGGTTGATAGACCATGTGTTGCACTAGGTCTCTCGGGATATCGCAGGGCGACGGGATTCCACTTGTCAGTGGATCCAAGGTTGTGGTACATTCCACGACCGGAACGTTCGGGGTGAAGCCACAAGAGTTATCAGCCGATGCCCAATACACATCGGGATCAATGTCAAAAAACATGTCATCAAAGTTGGGATCATCATGGCTGATTGTCAGTGTGCTCTCCGAGGTTGTGAGTGCGGGAGGGGTCACGGTGACTGGCCCTGTGGAGCCATTGCATTCTAGGGTCTCAAAAGGAGACATTTGGTTAGAGACGGGTGTTGAAAGAGGATTGTACTCCATCGCGACTGGCGGGTCCAAGCCCAGGGGCGGACCAGGGGAGTCCATCTCGCTTGAATGGCTAACACGGGAATGCCTAGTCAACCTCTGGCGAAGATTGGGTCCCTCGTCCAGGAAGCCTCGTACACGGTCATATCCAGGACATGACTGGGATATCTTTTCGCAACGCAGACATCCCTCAGGTCGCCTATCACACTGGTTCCGTTCGGTATTAGTCGGTACTGCAAATCGTCCTGGTAGCACCAACCTTGACTCTACGTTTCCTACAACGTGCACAGGGCCTTGGCGCGCACGATGACAAGCTGGAAGACACCATTGCTTCTGGTTAATAATTGGACAAAGCGGCAGACACGCCCACGGAAGAAACAAAAAAGAAAAGAAAAAAGAAATTCCTTTACGCGTAGAGAGTATCTGCGCGTGTTCTACAGCGTAGTTTCTTGCCCTTTCAGGGCCTCTGAGCGTGCATGGGATCAAGGGGACCGATGGCCAGCAAGTGGCCTGTCTGACTCGAAACCGTAAGTTTCGACAGAGTCGGTCATGTGATTTTTCTGCTAAGATATTGTTAGCGTTTTGAAGATCTACTTACAGGCTTTGGCCGTCGCCAGGCTTGGACAAATCACCACCTCGCCTCGGCCCACTCCTGAGGGCGGTCGGAGACTCGCCCCGAACTGCCGGATATGGACTAGTGAGGGCGCTGGCTTTGATCATCAGCTCGCTCAAACAACTTGACACCGAGCACCGAGCCAACAGCCCAACAGTCAGCTCGCCCAGAAGCAGGAATAGAGCCATTGTCAGAGACATACATCATGAAAATTCAACGCGTGAGTGCCAATCATTCGTGGGAGTAAGTGCTTCCAAGTATGAATGTGAACTAAGAGGTTTTTTTTATCTGCAGCTCTTCATATATCCGATCAAGTCTCTCCCACCAGTCGAGGTATCATCTGCAGACGTGACGAGCGAGGGCTTCCGCTTCGACCGGCAATACATTATTATAAAGGTCCCCAGCAGTGGTTCCACCCAGTACGTGGAATACCTCACCATCAAGAAGGTCTTTTCCCTCGCTCTCTTCCATCCATCCATCGATGACAAATGGTCCTGGCTCACTGTCCGGCACGTATCGGATGGACCTGACTCCTCCATCACGATACCGCTTACACCGTCCCCGGTCACTTGCAGCGACGCTGCTTCCTACCATGTCAACATCTACGGCACGTCCGCCATCGGTATCGACATGGGAGACGCCCCCGCAAAGTTTTTCAGTAAGCATACCGGTTTAGATGCTCGGCTGCTCTTCATAGGCGGTGATGGTTGGCGTGATATACCTGGGGCACCATTCATATCATCTCTACTCGCCAAGGATGCACCAGCCCCATTGCGGCTTGGAGACGTTCTTCAACCACAACGAATACGCTTTGCAGATGCTGCGCCATTCCTAGTCACATCTTCATCTTCCACCGACGAGACTTGCTCCAGGCTACCCCAGTCTAGCCAATCAGAGGACATTGTGCCCCGTTTCCGTCCGAATATTCACATTGATGTCGAGAATACACTTCCGCCCTTCGACGAGGACAACTGGAAGGAGCTCGCGGTTTACTCAAAATTCTCTCGTACAAGAAAGGCTATTATTTATTGCATCTTCAAAACCGCCCGTTGCTTGAGCCTGAATGTCGAATACGCGACTGGCACGGTCCCACCGAGAGAACGACAATTATACGGCCTTTTAGCAAGGGATCGCCGGGTCAACAGAATTTTTCCGCGTATGCCAAAACTCTTCTTTGCCTCGTATTAAGCTAATGTGCCTCGAGACAAGCCGGTTTTCGGACAATACGCTCTCGTCACGCCAATTGACGTCACGCTCAGGGTTGGAGATGAGATTCAAATCATCAACCGGGCAGATCAACAGCAGCCTGGTGGGCAGTAAAACTAGGCTCGTGGCTCTTATCATCAACAAAACCTACCTTGTCGACATGGCATGAAATGGAAAGTAATCCAGAAAATCATTGACCTCAAAATTAGGAGTGGGTGGGGGAAATCGATGCTATCAAGTGTCTGCTGCTTTGGACAGCTAGGAATTACCTTGACATTAATTATACAAAAGAATGAACTTTATAAACTGCGGTATGCCCCCCCTCCCCCCCCCCCCCCCCCATCCGTTCATATTTTACCGTTGGATTAACTTGAAAATATCCAATAGCAAAAGTCTCATCCTAGTTTCTCAAATAATTATTAGAATATTTTATTATCCGAGATGCTTGGAGGTTCATTCCATGAACCAACAGAGAGGCTGCGAGAAAGAGATATCCGGAGCTTAATCTCCAGAAAAGCACATAATGCATATATCAAGTATGCAATGGCTTGTATGATAACATTAAATAGCATTCAAATTCGAAATTCGGCAAAGGCTTGTATCTAGAATAGCTCGGGTGGTGTGGGGTGGCAGTTCATTGGTGGGTCGCGCGTCTTGGTGAACACGTACTGCGAAAATTAGGCCATATACCGACCGACCCGACACACCGTCCAGCAAAACCCATGCAGAAAGCCACATACCAGTGATACCACTGTGTTTCAGACTATCAACCCTGATACAGACTCCATATTCTCTCTCAGGTCGTCTTGTGACCCATCATAATGGTAACAAGTCTGGTCTTTTTTTTTCTTTCCTTTTTAAACAATGCCAAACTCAGCTGACATGATAAAAGGAGGTGCACCCATTCGACGAAGCGGCCTTTAACGGAGCCACGATGGAGGATAACGAGGGAGCCATAGAAGGCACTGGTCAAAAGATTCACTGGCGCAATTGCGACCGTGCGTTCCAAAAGAAGGTCGGAGGTGGTGTATGGTTTGGCATGCCAAAGGAGGGAGGCTGGATCACAGTTTTGGAAGACCATTCCGTTTATTTTATTCGAGGCGAAAAGGGTGAAGTACGATGTGAAGAGTAAGGGGAGCAGGGATGGCCAAATGGCACATGAGCTATAAAATCGAGTATTTAATTACATCAACATGTCCTCACCGTCATCATTGGGTTGGAGTAGCACCCAAGTGTGCCCAATTTCGAGCTTGATACAGGGTAGGAGGAGAGAATCGACATCAAAAGCTCACTACAACTACACCGCAAGTATCAATTGAATACCAAGGCACGATAGCCAGCAAACAAGGCTGGAACCAAACATTTGACCGCGCAGGAAAGTTTTCAGGCTGTAGAGGTGGCGCGCTATCACTCTCATAAGATATGCGAAGTTTAATGGTACAAGCTCAGGCAGCCAATTGTTACAGCTCAAATTCAATGCATTGGCATATTGCTCAAGATGTCAGGGTCATCAATAAAATGTACCGTCTTTATGTTGCTGTTGATGTTGATGTTGCTGAAATGACGCATCATCATCCCAGCGAGGTCGCGCATTTGGCGATGGCTGCATCCTGGGCTACCAGGATGCGAGTGAGTGGAGAGATTGCCTGCACAAAAGTTGGGTTTCACCCTACGCGGATTGGCAGACCAGGGCAATGCACGTGCAAGTATAACCCAATACCATATATGCTCTTCTTCACAGCCCCAGGCAAGCTGGAGCAAATAATGAAAAGCGTTGAGCCCATGTAGTGTTCGCGTCACCTGGAGGCAGTGTAATACCAGGGACACTGTGGGCGACGACGTGTGCAAGCACAGAGGAAGTCGCCCGAATGCCAAAAATAGGAATAATCACGATTGATGTCCTTGGACATCTTTCAGAGATTAAACTGAAAAGAACAGATACTACACTTGATCTAAGCCAAAAGGCAAAGAGAGCTAAAGAAGAAAGGAAGAAAAGGACGAAAAGAAGGTGAGGTCAGGCATTGTTTTTATGGGATTCTAAAGGCGGTGAGGTGAGACAGGGGGCTGGGGGCGGCAGAATTAGGCTGTCAGTGGCTAATTTGGATTTGGTTTAGCGAGTTACTGGCTCATTTCATCAGCCATCAGTCCCCTGAAAAGGTGGCTTACGGATTTCCACTGCCAATTTCTAAAGCGATACCAGGTTGCGTCGTCAGGCGCAAAAAGGTGTACAGCACGCCCTAGACGCTCATGGTCCTCTAGTGCTGCTCAAACTTGGACGGCTGCTGGGTCGACGTGTCTTGCGCCCACCAGCGCTCGCGCTCCCCCGTCGTCCTGCAACCCTTGCAGCGTTTGCACCGCTGGCCGCACGACGGGCACTTGTAGTTCCCCCACGCCTCCAGGTGGTGGTCCTGCTTTCATTCCTCCATCTTGCCATGCAGGTGCTTGCCGTGCAGGTACTCGCGGGCATGTGTGGCCCATCCGTCTAAACAGGCGCTCGGCGTAGTGGTTCTCGCTCCTCTTGTTCGCGTTGTTGTCGCACCGTTGGTGGACGCCATGGTCCGCACGAGCGACGTCTCAAGCACGTAGTCGCACTTGGAGAGCATGGCGGCGTCGCATGCATCGTCTGCCGCAATCTCGCTCGGCGTGGACGGCTCCACCGTTTCCATCGTCACTCCCTCGCGCCGCAACCTCTGCAAGAGCTGGGCGTTTGCTGCATCGCCCGCCTGTGCCCGCGAGAGCCTCTAGTGATCCGGGCTGGACGCGTGCAGGAGCCGATCCTGCACAGCCTCGTCTGACGCACTGTTTTATCCCATAATGTAGTGATGGCGCAGGTCCGGCGGCGGCGTGCTGTGCGGCTGTGCGGCTGTGCCTACGCTTCCCCTCGCCAAGGGGATCTGGCAAAACCCTCTGGCCGACCCAGAACCCCAGCCATGACTCTAGGAGTCTAGATTGCGCCGGTTATCATCCACTTGTCGAGTATTGCACCAATATTATATATACGCCGTCCTGGTCGTCATCTTGATTGCAGATTCTGTTGGTGATGCAATGCACGCTATGGGTTGGCATGCCTTGTGGACAGGTTCAGTACAAGTAAAACATGCCTTGCTTATCCTGACTTGTGTGTGAGCCACGCATGCTTCTTCAATCATTCCGGTGAGTGACTCAACGCCATCATCACCCCCGCTAGTCAAGGCGCTAGGTCACCCGCCCGCTGTCATCCGCCCGCCGTCATCCGCCCCTGTCCTTCTCATTTCTGGCTTAACGCTACCGATGGCTGCTGTCTCCAAACAGGTACATTGGATATGCTTAGGATTTAAATTTGATATGGTGGTTGTGATAATGGCGGGCAGTAGAAAACCCGATACAGTGAGCACTACGTTGACCTAAGCACGCTTTCGAATTGCACACTATAAACACATGAAATGCGTCAGATGGAAAGTATTATTTAATATGGGTGTGTGAGTGACTGGTGTATGAGATTAGTGGCACTGGTTATTTGACGGTCGATTAACAACATACTTTGTGTGTTTAGGATTGTGGCAAAAAAACAGTCTTGACCTTGTTGAATATGTCTGGGAGTTATTGATAGTTGGTTCGAATAATTCTATTTAAATCTAGGTTTTCAAAGTAAACTTGTATATAGTTTATAGCATGATGGGTTATTTAAACTATTCCAAGTATGGTTTTCTCTGCTATCTGATATTATTTTATTCCTGCTCAGCTTCCAGAACTAGAAGGAGTGAGATCGACTCAAGCATAGATCGCCACCATAACACAAAAAAAGAAAGAAAAAAGAAGAAGGAAAAGAAAAGAAAAGAAAAGAAAAAAATACAAACAAAACATTTATTTTTCAATGATTTGACTGTCCAACTCAAAAGCTTGATGACGGTGGTGCACTGCAGGCACTGCGGGCAGCTCACTGGGATGTTGAAAGGGGCTTACATTCACTGCAGAGAGATCCATGCGATGCTGAAATGGGCTCCCTGCTTGTGAAGTGGGCGATATAGACGACATTGTGTCAAGCTCTGTAGTATGACCGGAAAGCTGTGAGACGAGAGACATGGGTGACTTTTTCATGTAATCGGGTGGCATGCTGATACCAATAGCGGACGTGCCAGGACGCTCTCGGGACATCACGGCGGCCTCAACCAGCCTGGGAGTGTTTGCTGGTCTCCTTTTTCCTCCAGAAAAAGAACCCAACAATGCCGCCTACAAGGCATATTACCACGGCTACAGGGACACCGATCTTGACACCCAGGTTCGAGCCAGAATCATCATCGGAGGATGATGATGAAGAGCCAGTCAAGGAAGACTTTCCATTTGAGCAAACGCTCGTAATGTTGTCTGATTTAGTGCCGTTGGCGACCTGAGGGCTCAGCCAAAATTTTTGGGTGTCATAGTCAACGTGCAAGTAGTTTTGCGACAGGAAGACGCCGTTTGAAAGCGTGATGGTCATGGAGCCCAGCAGAGGAGCCCAGCAGAGGCTCCGAGTCCAATAGGAACACGGATGACGCAAAGTCGAGGCCGTCTGATTCGACGTGCTTTCCGAGCTTCTGGAACTTTTCAAACATGCTGTCAGTCAGCGTGAAGGAGTTTTGGATCGTGTCGATGCACGCGGGTATTTTGGAGTCGGCGTCGGGGAAGAGGGAGCGGTCGTCGTCCTCGTTGGTGACGATGATGTCGGAGACGAGAACCTACAGCGGGCAGTTCACCGACGTGCCGGCCCCCCACATGTCGAACTCGGTCGTCTTGAAGCTGCTGTATCGGGCCTCGTTGACGCCGCCAATGATGAGTTGTCCATCGCGCGGGTGTGACTCGGAAGTTGAACCAAAATCGAGGCTCCAAGAAGAACTGGGCGTGACTTCATGCGCCACTGGCCACTCCAAAGTAGATGAAGATGGGCCAAGTGCCAAAGTGCTCAGATTAACGGAATCCTGGTTTGACCAGACTTCAATGGGGCAGTCGTCAATGATCGCCCCGGCGTCGGTGAGATTGGCGGTGTCGTAACCGTGAACCACGGTGGTGCTGCCATCGTTGAGTTGGGGATCAATGGTCCTAATATGCGTTAGCAACTAGAAAATGGACATTGGGATCATCAATCTGCTTACTAGACGTCCCAGTCGCTCTCACGCGAAACAGATTGGAACGAATCGACGGTAGTAGAGTAGATGCTTCCAGATGCGCCCGCGCAAGCAATGAGCTGTGTCGTATTGTCCGACGGACAATCCAGGATGTTCCTCAGCCGAGAGTTGTTAAGTATTGTCGATATTCGCAAGCCCTCTGTCTAATCGCCCAAGAGAAGTCTGACACCTCGGTTCGCTCCAATACCATTGGGGAAAGTAACATTCTATTGGCATTGATTAGCAACGCACGAGATTGGACAAGGCGGCTGGATCTACCCTGATCGGAACCACAAGGGGCTTGGCGGTGCAGTCTGCGGCCTCTGCCGTGGACAGAAGAAAGCCCCCCACGGCCAGGGTGATTAGAATTGATGGTTTTATGGTGAATCACCGGCTCAAAGAGTTGAGTGGGTCTTGGTGCGAGTCGAGGCGACTGGGAAACCGAAACAAAAGTGGACAGGATCGAGATTTATAAGAACGTGCAAGCAATGCATCAACCCCACCAATGTTACAACGGTCCGGGTCTTCGTATTGGCTATATACATTGATTGGCTGGACGGGCCAACTGTCGAGATTCGACTCTCAGCCCTGCCAGGATGAAATCGGTTGCGGCGACAGCACCGGGGACGGCGCCGATGACCTGGGCTTCTCGGGTTCTTGCGAGATTTGACATGATTGGGCGATCCAAGAGGCAATGCTACATGGATTGGCAGTTCGGATGGACAGGCCCGGCCACATGCATCAGTGGGTTTGATAAAAGTGTCCATCTGCACGCCGTTGGGCCAATGGTGGGATAACTCAGCACCTTGTTTAACCAATCTGCACTTGTTATCGTCAACTTTCCGTTTGAGGCATGTGGGTTTTTATAGGGGTTCCCCCCCTCCACCGTCATGAAAGATGATTTTGGAGGGACTATGTCAGCAAAGAGAATGGCCATAGTAATCAATCATGAGAAGAATTTCTTCAAGTATGCCTTGTCAAATGACTTGATGTGGTGCTTGCATGAAGCGAGAATCGCTCTGATTGGCTGCCAAGACGCCCGCCTCACGAAAGACCCCGGATGCAATAATCCCCGAGGACATGCCTGCATCATCCCGGTCGCTCCGCCTCGGCCAACCGACAACTTCTCAATATCAATAGGGGCTAATTGGGCAAAAAAGACTTGACTACTGCCGCCATTTCGGCAGTCTCTTTTGCACGTGTCGTCGGCGCAACCGCATTCGGCTCGACAGCCGAGGCCTCTCTCTGCTGCTCTGGTGGGTACACAAGGCAAACTAAGGTGAGCTGCAAGTCGATTTTAATTTGGATGAAATCCCCAAGATTGATTTTATATACCGATTCGTGCTAGGCAAGGACTAGAGGAACGCATAAAACCGGGCATGCAGCTTGGTTGTCATTTTTATTCTCGTTTCTTTTGTGACGATTCTGTGCCAAATACCTAGCAGATACCTATCATTGTTATTGGGATCTTTCTGCGTATGAATCTTTAATTCAATCTGGAAGTGCTGCTGGGATTCTTTTGTCAAATGGGCATGTACCCTCAAACCTATCTGATTAATAACTTCATATCGATCCCAGGATGCAGCCGCTCCCTCAAGGCGAACAGAAAATTCAACTTCAGAGACATGGGCGGATTTATGGAAAGCCGCTGGAAATTCTTTTCAGGTTACATTGCGGTTCAATCTAAGCAATTCGTTTCTTTGAGACATATTTGCTCAATTCTGCGTACGCATTTCAACGGACGGACTACAGCCATAGGCGCAACTTGATCCGAGTGGCGTCAACTATGCTCTCAAGTGGACTGAGCCAGCGTAATCATGCCAATTCCCGCCACCTTGTATGCACGGTCGCTGAATTGGGCATATATATTGGATGTAAATCGTGTTCAAGTATCCTTTTCCGGATACGCATTCATTGTCGGCATAAAATTTGCTGCTTATGCCGGTGGAGGAACATGGAAGGGAGACTTCTAATGCAGCATTTTGGTGGATTAGTCTTTCGGGCATGGGCAACGATAGGCCAACTATTACTTGTATATGGGATGCGATTGGATTATCAGCTACTTGAATAATACTCCCCTCTGCGGCGGTAAATACAATTAGGTTGGACATCCTCGCGGGCTAAACTCGTCCCAGCGGTTTTGGAGATTACTCGGCCCCCGAGGCCTCGTCAATGCGTCTTGATTGTGTCGAGATCGGCCCCAAACTTGGGAGTTTTCTCCACCTGCTCATCTTAGTGCTAGTGCGTCCTCGCACGACACTCCACTGTTTCATCTAGAGATGGTGGTGACAAAGCATCTACGTTTTCGGGTTAGAGGTTGTGAGAACCAGTTTGAAAGCTGAATGCGACTCCAATGAGTGAGCCTATTGTTTATTTCGGGGTTTTTTTTTCAACCACTGCTTAGAGACAACGGAAAACAAGCCCAACCCAGCTATTTCCTTCACCAAACCCCCCTCTAAAGCACCATCGTCTCTGCTGTTTCAGTCACTTAAGTGCATTGACTCGACACTAAAAAAATGATGCACGTGGAAAAGGAGAAAAGCATAATAAGCATTCGTCACATAACAGTCAATGCATTAATGCTAAGATCCAAGACAATCACGTGTTTGGGGTGGTCGTGTCTTGACTCCCCTCATTTTCTTGTTCCCCTCCTCAACGGCTCAAAGGGCCCTCAGTTGACTTCCGTCACCTACCATCACTCAGCAATCATAATATCACGGGAGCGCAGATCTTAGCAGAGATTTCGAATTCTACTTAACGCATCTCGCACCACTTTCTTCAGAGGTTTTTTTTTGTATTGTTTTGTATTGTTTTGTATTGTTTTGTATTGTTTTGTTTTGTTTTGTTTCAGTCTATAAAACTTTCGGTCATCTTGTCGATCCCTCCACCGCCTTTACCAGACAAGCCTACCTACCTAGCGAGTTCCCAGATGCTTTTCTGTTGACTCCAGACTTCAATTGGGTATAGAAAATGTCCATCTCGATGCCAGCGCATTTGAACAATCATATTGCCGCTCAAGCCAGCCGAACTGGACCCACGAATCATCAATCTCGACATAGCATCGCGGTGGACAACGGGCAAACTCCAGTCGGCGGTCACTTGAATATGAGACGCCAGCCTCACGACTCGACAACCAATGCGAAACCACACAACACCGCGCTCACCGATCCATACAGGATGAGCAACAACTTATCTTCCGTCTCCATTCCCGCCAACATCAGTACCAATCAGAGGAATCTCCAATCGTCATTCTATACAGCCCAAGGTCTCACGAATCCTACATCTTTCAACCGCCTGACGGAACCTGGCAAAGGCACCCACAAGGGTGACACATCGATGGCAAGAGGGGCAGCAAACCCGCGGCCTGCATCACGGCATGGACCACGACCAGCTTCAGTCAACATAGCGGGCGCTCATTCACAAATAACCCCCGCAGAGATGTCTCTATCGAGACTAGACCACAACAAGCCAAAGAAGCGAAGCCAGGAACCTCACGCGGGCGCCAATCAACCCGGAGCTCTTCAGAGGACCCGCAGGTCTTCTATGCATGCCCGACCCAGCAGCTATATCGATCTGCCTAGCCATTCTCGACACGTCCAGCAGAGCAGTCTTCAGCCAACAAGAATGCAAGGGACGCTTCATCTCCCTCGCGACTTTCGTATTAATTCATGGCCCCCACAGACATCAAACGCGCTAGGCCTTGCCAAATCTGCATCCGTTCCGACCCAGGTCAACAAAAGGGCCCTTTCATCGTCTCACTTTCTGTTGAAGGATCAAATATCACACATCCGAGCTGCCGGTAATGACGGCAAGCCGTCCAGCAAGAACCAGCATCGCCCACAGCGCTCGGTAATTACGGTGACTGTTCGGCCCAAAGACGATTGCACAAGCCACAAAGTCGACAGCGCTGAGTTGGACAAGCGTCGGACCAGTCTACCGGTGACATTGTCTGCACAGACTACTTTCGACCCTGCTCCAATGCTCATGCCAGCGCCCACAGCGGTGTCCACGACAGCATCGTCAAGTACCGACGATGACTTGGACAAGGAGAACCTGCCGAGCCCAATCAATGAGCCTCCACAAACAGCATCGTCTCCTTCTACCAAGCGCATGTCATTCCAGTCATTCATGACCCGTTTTGGTCCCGTTTTGGGCGAATTGACCATCCAAGACCCGGATCCTACTTCCGAGAGCACGCTTGGCACCGCTACCGCCCAAGGATGGGCATCCGAAGAACAGGCAGTGACTCCCAGACCAAGAGGGAGACTCTCCCGGCCAATGAGTGCAGTATTTTTGAGTAGCACGGGGAGTGATCAGGTCAGCGGAAAGTCGAATTTCCTGCAATTGAGGGTTGAAGACGTGCGCTCCAAATTCCGTTGGAGAATGCCTTTGCGTGAGTTGCCTCCGGATGCAGAGCAGGAGACGGCTGGAGAAAACGAGGCCGACAACCAGTTGAATGGGGATACTAATAATGCGAGGGCGCTGTCTGAGACACCCAATGACGCACTGATACCATCGGAGCCGTCGTCAAAGACCCTCGTTGCCCGGAGACTGGGGCGGAGTATGCACCAACGGGCCCGTTCGCTGGTTGGCACATTCAAGCCACGGTTAGCGAGGACCAAGCGAACCTCGATCGCGTCGCTCAGTTCGGATTCCAGCCTGGACTCGTTTTCCAATGCAATCCTGGAGACGGGCAAGGCGGGCACGCCTTCACCACGCAAGGGCGGCTCCACACAGTCAGTCGCGTTTTCATCCGACGTCTTGTGCTACGACACATGGCCGAGTGAAGAATACGATCGAAGCAGCGGCATGATCACTTCGGCCCAATTGACCCCGCTGCTTGTCGAGCAGATTAAAGAAGAACTCAACGAATTCAAAATGGTATGTGCAGGGACTCGAAACACCTAAAAATTGCACTCATTGACAATGTTGTAGGAAATGAAAGTACACAAGTCGTCAAAATTCAACACGCATTTTTACCTAGACTGATGTTTCTGTCCGGTATACAGAGCATAATTTTCACCATAGCCTATCATGTTAGTATTTCAACATTGCAAATGAGATCCTTCTCATAGTGCTTCGGCCAATCATGCCAGTTGATACGTTGGCCAAGCAAGGATCTATCATTCACCAACTAGATAATCTATACCATAATCCAATTGATATATTCAACGAAGAAATCCTGTTGCGGGAATCAAGGCCGTGCGATTCCAGCTTGTTTTTTTTACTTGTTTTCCTTTTTTTTCATTTCAAATTGGACAAAATACTCGTTTTATAATTCTGACAAATCCTTGCCACCTGGGTTACATGAGGAAACAACTTACCCTAGACAGTCAAATGAGGACTCGTGTGTCATCCCTGTTTCAGTTCCCCATCAGGATAGCGCAGTTTTCATTTTGAGACTTGGGTGGGCAGTCAGAAAAACCATGGTCAGATGATTGATGTCGGATTCAATTGCGAGTGTTCCGACTCGTCCGAACATTTGAGCCGCAGGATACAGTGTGTAGACTTAGAGAGAGGCATCTCTTTGTTCTTTTCTTGAAATTATCAACATGGACATGTCTGGATGGTGATTATTTGTTTAATCTTGCTCGGTTGAAGAGTAGAGAATTGAATTACAGCATATATATATATGTAGAAGCGCACTTTGTGTCTAGTTTGTAAGCACATCTCGTTTGGTGGCAGATGACACATCTTGGCGATGCACACTCGATTGGGATTTTTTTTTGATGGGGTCATGTTTATTAAACAGTCTCCACTTGGTGAGTCTTCAGAAACAAAGAGTAACTCTCAACAAAAACCACAACTGCCCCGGTTGCCATCGTCTTGACTGGAGTCAATGGCATTTGCAGGGCATCTCGACGCGTACAGACCTGTCACTTGTCAAGTTGTCAAACTTGTCATGGCCATTGCTCGCGTCCCCAGTGGCTGCCATTGCTCGCGTCCCCAGTGGCTGCCATTGCGAGCATGCCATGACTAGCGCGACACTCACGTGAGCGGGTGATGTTGTACTAGAGGCTGTTGATGCCCGCTCCGACCGCGTGACCGGTTGACCGATGTTGCATCTACGAGAGACCCAGTCGTCTCTTGGTTGTTATATATATGTGTGTAGATTTGGCTCGGGTTGAAACCTGGTCTGCCTGCCCGACAAGAACTGGAATTTTTCCTGCTTTGCTTTTACCGCTTCCCGCCTGCGACATGGAAAAGGACAGTAAGATTGTTATCATTGGTGCGGGCATTTTTGGCCTCTCCACAGCGGCCCAACTTGCCAACGAGGGCTACCGAGACATCACCGTCCTGGACAGGCACATGCCGCCAGTTAGTGCTTTCCGCCTCGCCTTTGTGCCGCACACTTCCCGACGTGGGCTAAGACGTTTAGGTGCCCGACGGCTCGAGCTCCGACATCTCTCGAGTTGTCCGAATTGACTATGCCGACGAGGAATACATGCGGGTTGCCCGCGAGGCCTACTTGAGATGGTCCCAGAGTCCGCGGTACAAGGACATTTTCCACTCGGCCCCGTACCTCCTCACCTGCACCAGAAACGGTGAGCTCGTAACCTGGATTGACAAGACGACGAAGGCGCTGGACAAGTTTGGCCTGCCCTGGGGCAAGCTGGAGGACGCGGCCGCGACAAAAAAGCGTTTCCCCATTCTCACCGGTGAGCTGGCTGCGCCCAAGTTCTTTGGCTACTACAACGAGCAAGCCGGCTGGGTTGACGCGGCCAAAGCCGTTGTGCAGCTTCGCGACGACTGCCTCCAGTTGGGCGTCTCTCTCATCTGCGGCCCCGCGGGCACGGTTACTGGGCTGAGCACCGATTCGCAAAACACCATCAATTCGGTGCAAACCCTCCGAGGCACACCCGTCCACGGAGACCACTTCATCTTGACGGCAGGTGCGTGGTGCTCGAATATTGTGCCCATGTACAACTCTGTGTTGGCTGCTGCCCAGGTGATTGGATACACGCCTCTCACAGACGAAGAAGTGGTGAAATACAAGCATCTGCCCATGTACTCCAACACGTCGACTGGCTGGTTCAACTTTCCCCCCCACGAGGAAGAAAAGACGCTCAAGTTTGCCATTCACGGGTGGGGTTACACCCGCGCCCCAGCGAGCACAGAGTCTGGCGGTGAGGCATCGTGCACCTCCGTGCCGCCTCTGGTGCCCCCCCGCCAACGGGCCAACTTTTGTCCAGTCGATGGCGAAGAGCGGCTGAGAAAGGGACTCCGCGAGATCCTTCCCGAGCTGGCCGATCGTGCCTTTGAGAGGGTCGCAATGTGCTGGTATACAGACACGCCCACGGGTGATTTCATCATGGACTACCATCCCGACTACAAGAACCTCTTTGTAGGCGGAGCAGGGAGCGGACAGTAAGTTTGGTTTCATGCATGACGATGAAGGAGAGGCAATCGCTGACCCGACGCACAGCGCTTTCAAGTTTCTGCCTGTTTTGGGAGAGTACATGTCCACGGCGCTCAAGAAGAAGCTGCCTTTGAGTCTTGCAGAGCGATGGCGGTTTAGGACAGAGTATGCGGACCGAAAGGACACATTTTTGGGCGACGGTAGCAGAGGGGGACCGAATCGCAGGGAGCTGAGCTTGCATGAGAGAGAACAGTTGAGCTCAGAGGTTAGTGCCAAGTTGTAGGTAGAGTCGTGTCGTGCTGGGAGAAAACCGTAAATGAACCAATAAAACTTCTCGCCTTGTAGTTTTGACCGAAACCCCCAAACAGTTACAAGATATGACATCGAGTTGCGTGTCTGTAGACATCTCAATAATCATCATGAAATTTGTGAGGTTAGTGCGATTAGGAAAACATTCAGTTCCGTTCCACTCGCACAATCTTTTTTTTTGTTCTTAAAACTGCAATTATATAGCAAAATAATATCACATACTATTGCAACTGTATATTATGAAGAGCTTGGGCTTTGCCTAGGCTAACTAAGGAAGGGAAGTAATAGTAAGAACCTTGCTTAAGGTAAAACTCTATTTTTAGACCTATTAGAGAAAGGGAATATATAGAATAATAAAATAAAAGTATAATTATAATTTATTAAATTAATAAATATTATTATTAATATTTAATAATAATAATTTTAAGGCTAATTTTTATATTTTATTAAAAAAAATTAAAAAAAAATTATTATTAATATATTAAAATAAATTTTTTTTTTATTATATTAAAAATAAAAATATTTTTAATAAAAATTATTATTAATTAATAAATAATATAATAATAATAAATTTTTTTTTTTTTAGTATAAAAAAAATAATAATATATAGATTAATTATAAATAAAGAGTTTATTAGAGATTATAAGAATTAATAAATATATATATAGGAAAACTTAAATAAAAAGTACTAAGATAAAGTTATAGTCTTTTATAAGAAGAAAGGCTAAGAAAGAGTATATATTTTATTTAAATTCTTAGAATATATTAGCTCTTTTTATATTAATTTATATAAATAAGAAATAGCTTAAGTAAATCTTAAATAAATAAAATAAGTAAAAAATAAGATATTTATATTATTTTATATATATTTTAAATAAAAACTAGCCTTAGTAAGAGGGCTATATTAAGATAATATAATTAAGTTATTATAACTTAAGAGGGTACTTTCTAAGAGACTAAGAAAATTTAGTCTAGATTAAGGGATTCTAAGGACTAATTATAGTATAATAATAACTTTATATTAAAATCTTATAATAAAATTAGAAGCCTATATTCTAAAGGAATAATATAAAGTATAATAAATATATAAAAAATATATATTTTTTTAGCTTATAAAGAACTTAGATAAAGATATTATAATAATAAGAATTAATATAATAAGAATAAATAAGCCTTAGAACCTATATAAAAAGAAAAAGAAATAATAATAGGAGAACTAGCCTAATCTAAAAAGACTAAAATTATAAAATTCTATCCTAAATATAAAATAAGCCTAATAAATATTATAATAAATAATAAATAAAAGAAGATAGGAAGATTTATACTTATATTATAAAAATAATATATATAGGATTAAAGACTATAAATTATTATATATTATATAACCCTTAATAATTAAGAAAGTCTATATAAATAAAATAGAAGATTTTAAGTTATAAAAAGATAATAAAAAGGGAAAAGACTAGCCCTTATACTAAGCCTTACCTAAGGGTAAAATAGAATAATAATAAAATAGAATAATATATAGTTAATAATATTAGAGGAAGAAATAAAGAATATAAAGGCTAGAATAAATAAGCTATTTTTATAATATTTATACTTTTTAATTAAATAAAATTCTTTAATATATAATTTAATAGTAATTATAATTATTATATTATAATAAATAAATAAATAGCCTAATAATTAGAACTAGAGCTAATATAGCTATTTTACCTATATATACTAGGTATAGCCCTAGGATTTAAAGATAATTATAAAGTTATATATATAGCTAGGATAATTATTAACCTAGATAATTAGTATACCTTAGTATTATTTTATATTATCCTAAGGCTAGCTAAGATTATAATATTAAGGATATTATAAATATAATATAAAGGAGTAGTATTAAATATAGCTAAGGGATATATAAGTATTAAAGTAATAAAAGAACTAAAGATTAAAAAGAATAATATAAGGCTAAAAGAAATAAATATTATTATAATTATAAGATTAATATATTTAGCCTTAGCTTAATAAGATTAAAAGATATCTAAGAAAAGATATTAATTTCTTATAATAAGTATTTATAAAATAAATATAATATTAAAAAATTAATTATTAACTATTAAAGAAATATTATTAGATATTAAATTACTATTTAAATTCTATAGATTAAAGGATCTTTTTAAGGAAGACTAAGTATTAGCCTTATTATTATACTAAGGGAATCTTAATTATTATATCTAATTAAAAAAGGATAATAAAGGAAATAATCTTAAATTATCTTATGAGCTTTTATATAATATACTAAGAGACTATTTACTAAAAGTTAGGAAATAAATTATTAAATTAATAGATAAGGGATAGATCTAAGCTAGCTTATTATTAATAATTATATTTATTCTTTTAGTAAAAAAGCTAGGGGGTAGATAGTATTTTTATATAGATTATTAAGTATTAAATAAAATAATAGCCTAGAATTACTATCTATTTCCTTTAATTAAGAAAATATTATAATTACTTTTAGAAGCTTATTAGTTTACTAAGATAAATATATAGTTTATATTTTATTAAATTAAAATAATAAAGGATAAAGAATATTTTATTATTTTCTAAATTTAATTTAGTTTATTTAAATAGTTAGTATATAGATTAATAAGAGTACTAATAACCTTCTAAAGATATATTAATAAAACTCTAGGAAATATATTAAGAGATTTTATAATAGCTTATTTAGATAATATTTTTATTTATTTAGAAGAATTAAAGAAAAATTATTTAAAGAAAATATAACTAATTCTTTAATATTTATAAAGAATAGGATTGAATTTAGATATAAAGAAATATATATTTATAGTAATAAAGATTAAATACTTAGGATATATTATAAAAGTAAGAAAAAAGATATAACTAGATCTTAAGAAGCTCTAAGCTATATAAGAATAAGAATCCCTAATAAAAATAAAAGGAATATATAGCTTCTTAGGTTTTATAAACTTCTACTAAAAATTTAACTTAGAATTCTTAAAAATAGTAAAGCTATTATTTTACTTTATAGGAAAAAGGTTTCTATTTTAATAGGAAAATAAGGAGATAATAATATTTAAAAAGTTAAAAAGTATTTTTATTTTAGAATTAGTACTAATATAATAGGATTTTATAAAGGAGATAATAGTAAAGGTAAATTATTTAGGTATAGTATTAGAAGGCTGCTTTTCCTAATTTAATAATTAAGGTATTTTATATTTAATAGTATATTACTTTATAATATTAAGCTTAGCTTAGTATAATTATATTATATATAATAAAAAACTATTAATAATAATCTTATATTTAGATACTTAGTTAATAGAACTATAGAATATATTAAGTTTATTTATAATTTTAATAGACTATAAAAATCTTAAGTATTTTACTAAGCTAAGGGAAATCTCTAAATAATAGGCAAAATAAATAGAAAAACTTTCTAGGTTTAATTATAATTTATAATATAGATTAGGATTATAAGTAATATAATTAAATATCCTATTAAGAAAGAAATAAGATAATAATATAAAGAGCTTATATATAGAATAGGTCTTATAATTACTTAATATTAACTTTATAGAAATATAGAGCCCTATGGAAAATCTATAGACTACCTTAATAGTAATAATAAATAAGCTATCCTTAGGAAATATATTATTTTTAGATAGCTACCTATAAAAATTATAGACCTAAGCCCTTAAAGAAAATATAATATATATATATAGATAGATAATAATTAAGAAGAGAATAAAAAGATTTCTAAAAGAAGCCTAGATAAAGAAATAAATAGTAAATAGTAGGATTAATATATAAGGAGCTTTAATCTATAAAGGCTACTTATAATTATTAATATAGAAGCTACTAACTACTATAATTATATATTATATATATAATTTCTTACTAGGAGAGTACCTAGGCTATAATATAATATTTAAATTATTATAATAAGAATATTATTAAAATAAAATAATAAAAATAATATAATAATTAATAAATAATTATTTAATATATAAAAGTATTTATATATTATAAAAAAAGTAATAAGAACTTTTATAATCTTTTTTTATATTAGACTAATATTAAAAGTAAATATTAATTAATTTTATAGTAGACTTATTAATAAAAGAAAAGAGCAATCTATACTATCTAATAGTAATTATAAATTACCTTTTAAAATATATCTAATTAAAGGTAATAATTATAATAATAATAAAAGTATATATATACTAATTTTAAGATATTTAATAGTATTTCTATAGATTTCCCTTATAAATTATTAATAATTATAAATTAGACTAAATAGGCTATTTTTAGAGTATACTATATAAATTAGTAAGAATAAAATAATTACTCTTTATAATATACTATCTATAGATAGATAAAGGTATAAAGAGAGCTAACTAAAAAGTCTAGGTAATCTTATATATAGTTATTAGCTTTATATAAATAAACTAAGTAGAATACCTATTATTATACTAATTAGTACTTAATAAACAAAACTTAATAATAATTAATATAAGCCTAAATAAATTACTAAATAACTTTAATATATAAATTATATAATATAAGGAATATATAGAAAAAGGGTATATATTACTAAAAAGGTATATAATAGCCTTCCTAGATTACCTATATAAGGGAATAGATCTTATATAAATAGCTATTACCTTTATATAATAAAGATAGTAAAAGGCAATAAATATATCCTAATACTTAATAAAATAATTCTAGGTTAATAATATAGTATAGTTAGCCCTATACTATATTAAAATAAATTACTTAAGCTAGAAACTAGATTAGTAATATACTAAATACTTTATAATAGCTATCCTAATACTATTTATAACTACCTTAAATATACTATAAGGAATATACCTTACCTTTTATATAGATCTTATAAAGTATATAATAATAGACTTACTCCTAATATAAATATTTATAAATATAAGGCTAGGACTAATCTAGGAGGAAGACTAGAAAAATAATAATTTTATATTAAAATACTTAATAAATAAAATACTTTATACTAAAAATATTCTTAGAAAAGGAAATAAATATATAATACTAATAAAATAAAAAGGATTTAATAATATAATATAAAAGCTATTAAAGAGCTTATATAATATAAAGGTACTAAATAAGTTTAAAGTAAAATAAGGGAATACTTAATTTAATAATAGCCTAAGCCTAAGAATATAATTATTATAAAAGTAATTATATATATATAAAATTAATATAATAAATAAGCTAAGTATAAAAAGATAATAATATTATTAGAAGCTATATATATAAAACTAATTATAAAAACTTAGCTCTTATAAGCCTACTTATAAAAAGGGAATATAAAGGTATTATTACTAAACTTATCCTTATTTTTCTTATCCTTTTTATAGATTAGATTTATTATAGAATAATAAGGGGAAAGTATAAAAAGAGTATAAGCAAAGAAAGATAAATAATAAGTAATAGAATAGCTAAGAATAGAATAATTATAGGAAAAAGGGGTAAAAGTCTATATATTTTAATCTTAAAATAATTATAAAATACCTATAAAAATATTATTATATTAATAATTTACTTAATTATAATAATACTTATTATTTTATATTTTATACTAAAGATTAAAGATTATTTCCTAAGTACTATATACTAAATATATAATATTTTTAATAAAGTAAATTATTTAGTTTATTTAAATAAAACTATAAATATAATTAATAAAAAAACTAAAAAAGTAAAAAAAAATAAAAAGCTATAAGCTAATAAAAATAAATATTAAAATATTATTAATAATAAAAGAAAATAAAATAAAGTAATTATAGCTTAAGATAGAAGTATAAGTAAATAAAATAATCCTAGGATTTATTTTAATAATAATAAGACTTTTATACTAAATTTACCTAAGATAAAAGAACTCTTAGGAAAGAATAGTATATTAGCTAGGAATAATATTAGCTTTTTTATAAATAAGCTATAAAATATAATTACTATAAGTAATATAAGAGTATAAATTATATAAGGTATAGTAAAAAATAAAGTATATAATAAGAAGATATTTAGCTTAAAAGTATAAGAAATATATATATTAATAAGTAATATAGGAGTTATTATAATTATATTTATATTTTATATTATTATAAATAATAGGTTAATTAATATATAAAATATATAAAGTATTATTTTATTTTAGGGATAAATTATCTTTATTATTAAAATTACTAAAAACTAAATAAGACCTAAGAGCTTATTTATATTTTTATAACTAAGATTAAATAAGAAAATAAAAAATATAAAAATTATTTATATAAAAAATCTTATTATTATAATTATTATAACTATTATTAGCAAAAGGAGAGGAAAGTATAAAAGCCCTAGTAATAGTAAATATTATATATATAATTAATAAATAAAAAGGTTATAAAAAGATAATATTTTATTAGTAAAGAAATATTAATATAGAAAAAAGAAAAAGGTAATAAGGGTTTATATAATAGATAAGAAAGAGGATTATAATATAAAAAGAATAATAAAAAGAGAAAGAAAAAGGAAATAATAAGAAAAAGGGCAAGGTAAATATATATATATAATAAGAAAATAATATACCTATAATAACTATAAAATAACTATAATATAAACTAAAAATAAGCTAATATATAATAAATCTATATTAAGATTAATATATACCTTAGATTTATAATAAAAATTATATTATTATATAATAAATATAAATATTATAAATAATAAATACTAAAATATATTAAATTAGAAAAAAAAATATATATAAAAAGCTTAGGCTTTACCTAGGCTAACTAAAAAAACAAAATAATAATAAAAACCTTATTTAAAATAAAACTCTACTCTTAGACCTACTAGAAAAAGGGAATATATAGAATAGTAAGATAGAAGTAGAACTATAGCTTATTAAGTTAATAAATATTATTATTAACGCCTAGTAGTAGTAGCCCTAGGGCCAGTCCTTTATATATATACAGGGTTTACTGGTCCTACAAGGGATAGTCATCTTTTTGTGACATATACTAATATTGCACACTAATAGTAGACATCCTGTACATTTTCAGACAGAAAGTGAGAGGATAAGCCATCCATGTCCAGCTGCTCAAACTCCTCCGGGCTAGACCAGAATGAGTCGACAAAGCAGTTAGTAGGGCCCGAAGCCTGCCCCTGAAGTTCATTCTGCGCCAGCGGGTGAATAAAATGAGTAGTGATTCGAGTTTTGACATCTGCCACGTGGCCGAAACTTGTCGAGGCTTCATGAGTCGGGTCAGGGGATTTCATCTGCCAGATATTGGGATCGAGGAGGGCCCAGAAGAGTGACTGCTGGAAAGAAACCGAAACACCCCTTTCACCATTTGATTGACCATGCGTGGTATCGGGAATGAATTGTAGTTTTTGGAGGACATTGAGCTGTGGCTGTTGGTCAGCCTCTACAGGAGGAAAGAAGTTCTCGCATCGCTTTACCTTTTGTGATATGTGTGGCCATGTTTCAGAGAGGCGACTCAGAAACCCCTTGCACCATACTAAATCTTCCTTTGCCCTTTGCGATACTTTGCCATCACTTGCCAGCTGAAAGAGCCAGGGGATCGTAGCCACTGCTGCAACCAGATGCCCAAGTATTGGGTCGCTTATTTGGAGTTGCTGGGTCTCGCAAAGGCGCAAGAGGCGAAATACCCAGCCTGAATGGAACAGCGCTAGATCGACTTTTTGCTGAAGAAAGAATTGTGGCTGAGGCCTGTTGGCACACTGGCGCATGGCGACTAGGTGGATGAAGGGGTGATTTATGATGGCCGGAGCGGCATGGGAGATGACTTGCATTAACATCCAAGGGATCCAGTACTCTCGCTGGCTCGCAATGTCAGAAAGGGATC
Source organism: Calonectria pseudonaviculata (assembly GCA_004380915.1). NCBI lineage: Eukaryota > Fungi > Ascomycota > Sordariomycetes > Hypocreales > Nectriaceae > Calonectria > Calonectria pseudonaviculata. The sequence goes on along the minus strand of PGGA01000010.1, from coordinate 1,451,297 downwards.
TCTTAGGAAAGAGAACATTCCTAAAGAGATGCTTGTGGTGTAGTGTGGCTTCGTGTTCAAAGAGCTTGTCGTTGAGCTTTGTGTAGGAGGACTGGGGATCCCATGGGATTTCCCCATTCCCAAGCCGTACCTGGTGAAGGAATGTAGACACCTGCTCCCAGGTAGATATCATCTTGATCCAGAATACGGTGACACCCGTGTCGCTGACCAAACGGTCCGGATTGCACAGATCAGATGGATAATCGTCTCTGACCGAAGGAAGTGCGGGCGGTATAGGCGGACTGGAAAGCAGACTGAGCATGCTGTCATCTTCTGCAAGCGCAGAATGTTGCGGAGTGAAAATCCTCTCCAAGGCAAAGACGCTCCAGTAGCACCTCGCGCTGGGATCGGTGTCGAGATATCCGTCCGGCGAGTCATGCCGCGAGAGCATCCTAATGACCTCGAGCCGCGATGCTATGCCTATTGTCATCCAGGCCTGTCGTGAGTTGCACGCTGCAGTTCCATCAGTTAGCATAGGAAACTATATCACACGGACAACGAAAACTCGACAGTACCCCAGACATCTCGCAAGGCCAGCAAGCACAGCGATTGGACAACCTCCAGCTTGGCTGAACCTTGACAGGCCAGTAGCCTGACCTCCTTTTCCGCTAAATCGACATAGTGGTTGATGGCCTCGGGTTCTTTCCCCGCGTAGAACTCGTGAGTGGTAAGGCTGAGGGTGAGCGCCAGGAAACTCCACAATAGGAACCGAGGCCACGAGCTTAACCGAGCCTGTAAGTCCTGTAGGCTAAAGAGCGGCAGGGGTTGGAGGTGGATCTTGGTGCAGTACACATCGATCAGGTGACTGATGACTTCCGGAGGGGGATCGGGGCTGGGAGAGAGGGTTAACGAAGCCAAGGAGCGTTACTTTGGAGGGGGAAAAGCCACTCACTTTTCTGGGGTAAAGGGAGGATTTGAGGAGAAATCAGGCAGCTCGACTTGCCCGGCTGTGTCGAAGTCGTTGGTTGGATATGCCGACTCGGCTCCAGCTGCCGTGGCGGCATCTGGGGACTTAGACCGGGGTGTTGGGTTGGGCCTGGAGTATTAGTACAACTGTGATAATTGCAAGGATGATGAATTTGCGGCATACTGCAGGCTCCGGTATATGTCTTTTACTTGGGACTCGAGTATTTGGAACCTGTCTCTTAATGTAGGCCTTTTCGATCTTGGCCTTACTCGCTGTCAGGCGCTGCAACCTTTTTTTCAAGGGAGGAAGCATTGGACCAATACGCACGTTTTCGGCCCCTTTTTCACCTTGGACCGCCGGTCGGGTGTCTCAACCGTCCGATAGACGCATTCTTTGTTCAACCGCCGACAGAACGAACACGAGGGTTTCTCAGCCGTGCATTTGCTCTTTTTCTTGCTACCACGAAGCTAGTACCAATATGGCCTTGATTTTTTTTCCCACGCGTGAGTGAGTGACAGCGGCTTACCGACAGGGCTCGCAGGCTTGCTTACTCCGTGGCTCCGGCGTGCCCGGCATATCAACCGTCTTCTGGGACTTCAACCTCAGCCGTTACCGGGTCCAGCGACGGCGAGAATGGAATGCGGACTCGGCAGACACCTCTTCAGAACGCTGATGATGACTGGGCTCCCCCATGGCGATCCGACCACGTGAGCGGCTGCTTGGTTTTGACGGGTCTACGGGTCTACCCCGCCGCCTAGCTCTCTCACGTGCGCCATGACGGATAGTAGCTTGCTGGCAGCCTGGCACACGCTTTTCCCATAATTGGCTAGCCCTGGACAGCAAAAATTGCAAATTTATTGGAGGTTTTGGGCTCGTCTGGTAGGGGCATTGGGTGTCGTGATGGCATCACACAGGACACGGAAAACGTGGCACTCTGTGACCCACATTGATGAGGAAAAGAGCGCAAGAAAATGCCAGCAGTTGGCATTTACTTTTGATTTTCTTCATTACTTCCCCATTGGAAGACTTGTGGATCTTTTGTGCCATATTTGTGCATCCCCAGAGTGTAGCATGCCCCTTGTCGCACTTGGGTGGATCGATTGGTGCTCCCACCAAGATCAAACAAAAGAGATACGTTTCATGGTAAAGGTGGATATAATTTTTTGCTCCAAGGTGGAAACTTCAATGCATACGCTTTAGTCTGTGTCTGATATTTAGTATGGGTAAGCGGCTAGTTCTGATGTGAGCCTGGTCATGCCAAGGACAAACCATTGAAGGATGCACTATTCAGTGCGGTGCCCCAAATCTACCGCCATGAAATAAACCGAATGAGATGAGCAATGATGAAGCAGAATTTTATTTTCTAGTAACGAAAGGGACATTTATTCAACCAGAAGAGAGGCGACTGGAGTTGGCAAAGCGAGCCAGGGCTTTGGTTGAATTGCGACGGGAACCAGTGTAGTGTTGGGCACATTCATGACTGCGTTGGCTACTCACGCAGTTGGCATTTTGGTCCAGCTAGATCTTGAGTCCTATAGTCCCAGGACCTCTTTCCCCGTCCATGTATATCTGTATTCAGAAGGAAAGCTAGGGAAATGGACGTAAATTAGTGAATGCGTTTGCAAATGAAGCGGCTGTCAAGGGACGCGGTAAGGATGCGTGTCGTGGTTTATATTGACGCGGTTCGTGGTAGCTACGGCAAAAATTGCTACCAATGACACTCATACTTTGGGTCTCACTTCAGATTCGCCTGGCATATGATACCACCCTTGGTTCATATCATATGATGGGTTGCTTTTCAGACCGATTTTCTGATTCCAACCAGTACCCTATCAAGACGTAAAACCCCCATTTTTCAATAAGGGCTTGGGGTCGGCTTGGACGACTACCATCATCACCATGCACAGGTCATGTGTTTATCCGCTCGATGGAATATGATAACCTTGGCGCTTGAGAACACAGCGCATTGGCCATTGTTTGTGACCCAGTTGCGGTGTGTAGGACATTCTGGGTTCTTCCGAGTCCCAATCAGATTCTAATTCTGGGAAGAAAAGTTGCAATCACAAGTAATGAGTAAAGCTGGAAATTCGTACACTCCGGCATAAAGCACATATAATCCATGCTTCTGTGAAATTGTGCAAAATAACTTGATGGAACCTACTGCGCCCCCTCAGCAGCCATCCCTGCGGCGTTGGTTGGACTCTGGGCGGGCTCTCGGGCTTATTTGGCAATTGGCGCTCGGGTGGTGCTCTTAGGTTCCGTAAAACCCCTGACAAGCCCTGGCCTTTGATTTCTTGGGCCCTTTGGTTAAATTTAAGGTTAAATTAGACTTTGGTCGTATGAGTCTTGCGTGGCAGTGCATATACCCCATGTCTGTCTTGGAAGTCCCACACGTCTTATGAATTGTCCCAAAACCCTTCTGGCAAGTTAAAACCTGATATGATGCGCACTATGCTCCATCGCTGCCACACTATGCACGGGCGCTGGCGCATGTCCCACCAGGGTTAATTACAAGCCAACGTGGCATCTATAACTCCCAGACATTAAGGACTATACACCTTTCTACAATTTACTTTCGGGTTATCATGAATAGGCATGGGAAGAATTGAGACCAAAACAAGCAATCAGTCGGGGCCGTCAAGTCCAAATAATAAAACATGTCTATATTCCGTCTGACCAAACAGTCTTGCTATGGACAATGCACCACACTAAGCTCAGTCTAATAATAAAATTCCATGTCGTATTCAGGCACAACTTAGTTTTGACCCTAGGCGACAATTCCACCTAGTTAGTTAGTGTTACATTGCGGCTTGTTCAGCTAGACCCCCTCCCAATAATGTACAAATCGCCAACCTTATCTCTCTTTCCCCATGCCAGTTTTGGACTTGTAATTTTTCCGAATTTCAGATCCTTAGTGACCCTACTAAGATGTCAGCGGTACATCCTCTCAGATAATGTCTTCTTCATTTCTCATACAAGAGCAATAACCTAGAGGTAGCCAATGATTGCAAGGCCATCTTTAACAGCCAATATCGTTGACATTGCCGAAAATGGCGACGTTTGAGAAGTCAATGACCTCGTCATTGAAGTTGATCAGGGATATATTGATCTGACGTGCCCCTTGTACCGGGATGGATGCAGGGCCAATGACAGTTCGTGAACTATTGGTGGACTGGCGCGTGCAGTTCATGGCACCACCGTCGTTGACATTTCCGAAAATAGAAAGGCCGGATATGTCAATAACCTCATCAGCGAATGTAATCAAGTTCAGATTGATGGAACTGATGTTGGAGGATGGAATATTCAGGTTAAGAGGACCTAGGAGCGAAGAAACGAGTTGAAGAGCCTGGTTTTGCCCCAGGACTGCCCATGGAGCACAAAGAAGCGGGACGATTGTTCTGAAGGAAGGCATTTTGGGCAGTGGTGATCTTTAAAAACAAGTGTGATCTGAATCTTTATTGTGAAAGGAAGTTGTCGTGTTGAAGAAGCATGGCGATTCTTACTGTATTTATACTTGGATATAAACCTAGCATTTCTAACATGACCGTCGCCAAGATCGCCCTATGCACAAAATGGTCTCATTTGATATTCGGCAACAAGTTTGATGACGGATAGAGAAGGTCAGCTTCAGTTGACAGTCAGATGACTAGCCTCCAGACCAGTGAAATACGAAGTGGATGCATCGTTATTTTGCTCGTGACTGGGATAATGTCCTTGGCGATTGCGAAAAAAGAACTTTTTGAGGCTGATGAATCCTTGCGCTGGATATAATGAGCATGCGGATAACCTGAGCCCCTCCCCGTGGCTTAACTGACCCGACCCCCCCCTAATCTGACCCCCCCCAAGGGAATAATCTGAGCCTGCTCAGGTTTTAATTATAAGTGGCAGAATAATATTCACGGGATGAAAATGGTAAATTTATTTTATGGGAATATAAATTTATATGTAATATTGATAAATCTTTTTATTTTAGTAAATTTGTGTAGATAACTAATTAATTCTATTTGATCGCCTACTAGAATAGGAATTAATTATAGTGCAGATCTAAGCCGGGTCAGATTATTGACCTAAGCCGGGTCAGAATTGGGAGGATTTGGTCAGATAAGCCACAGGGGGGGTCAGTTGATGTGTATACTCAGATATAATAGGGCTATCTGCATGTCATCTTCGTTTTGAATCTGATTCAGGTCACCAATAGCGGTCATGTGCCAAAGTCCTAATTACTATTCTTCCCGAAAAGATTTAGCTCCTTCTCGCATTCGCATCTTTATATGAGCAGAAATCGGTCAGAATGCTGGAAGCCCCTCTACTAACTTTTAGCTTAAAGAATCTGTAGATTTGGATTTCTGTTTATGGATGCACTCTTGTATGGTCGACTGGGTCTGCATAATATAAACCGAGCACACAAGCATGTCACAATTGGTCTATAGACGAAATGAAGCCACTGTCTAAGAAATAATACGATATTGTGTATATATTTATGCATACAATATCAAGCGGTTCTTGTTCCCTGCCTCTTTTCATATCATGTGTTCTATTCTGCCGAATGAGGAAGTCCCCTTTCGATCAACCAAGCCCCTGTTTAGGCATGCACATTGGCGTAGGACTAATGTCATCCTTCCGTTTTAGTATCGGTCATCCGGCCCCGTGTTTGACGAGGGGACTTTCACGTGAAATTCTAATTTTAACAGTACTGGCTCCCCTCGTCCGCTGCCTAGTTACAGGCCCCGTACTGGGTCTCAGGATCGATCTAGACTCCGGGAATGGACCAGAACATAGCAAAGTCACAGTTTCGCCCCAGTGTGGATATTACTAGTGTCGTTGCAAGCTGGGTCAAAATAGACTTTGGTATTGTAGATAGTTTGACTTCTCGGGCGAGTGTAGATTAAGCATCATCGGCCCTTTCGGCAACGATCTAATCCCGTGGTTGCATAGATTGCATTTGCTCTTCTGGAATCAACCCAAGAATGTGTCACAAGAGACGTGTTCCGAGCGGGCCGAGCCGGGATTCGCAGTACCCGTCCCAATTGACCCCTGTAAAAAGGTTGCGTATTACGAATGTGGGTGTGAGTGAGATTTTAGGGCTCCTTTGTTTGGGACTTTAGATATGAAACCAGGGCCAAGAATGATACAATTTCCACCATACATTTGACTAGTTTGATTGCAAAATAGCCTAAATAGCAGATGCGCACCTATACCCTCAATTTTCCCAAAGGGAATGACTTATAAACTAACGACCACTTTCGTTAGGCTTGTTCTAGCTACAGATTATCCTTTGGGGCTCAATTTGCACAGACGTGTGTTTTAAGTTGTCAAGCACCTTGCCTGTGGGCCAATGGCTCGGAGCGTTTAGTTCCGAGCTTGAGATTTGACGTTAGGTGATAGACCGAGAAAAGTTTATTCAAGATAGAATTTCCCAGCCATCGTGTTAGCGCGAGCTGGTACACATGTGGGCCTAGAAGAAAGAATCCAGAAAGATTAGCATATTAAGTTACACATTAAAGTTGAGGCTTTCTGTCTCAAATAAGGCAAAGGCATATCTAAATTAGCCTCGTCGCATACTGTGGACATACTACAGCTTAGTCGGTTTGGGAGACCTAGTCCACAGACAGGATTTTCTGGCATGATGAATGGGTTCTTGGTATTTTTGCTACCACTGGGAATGTCGACAATTCCTTGGGTCAGGCTGTATTACTTTATGCAAAGTGATTTATTTAGATGGGTATCTGATCAAGTAAGTTTTTTTTGACAATTGCTGCTGCGCTATTGGCGAAATGTATTGCCTGCGGGCGTTTTGGCACGGTGTAACTTTTTTGAGTTGGAGATAAACTTCCGCTTTGACAGACTAACGACAATTTACGTATATGCGTATATTTAGGCAAATTCTGTTCTGTATTGTCCCTGCTGACGCCTTATCTTGCACTCGGATTCATCGCCTTCTGTACGTATAACCACAACGCCACTTTAAAGGGCATATGGGGGATGTCGACTAATAGTCAGATTTGCTATAAATTCGCCTAACCTGATCCGAAGGTACATCTCACGCAGCGAAAAGCAGCTTAACCCTCTTACCTAGGGTGATGTTCTACAGTTCACCAATGAGAGTCTCGCCACGTGAAGCAGTATGAAATGTCATCAAAACTTGAGATATTCAAGCGAGTATGGCAAAGCGCGAGTACAATGCCCAACAGCCATTCAAATCCAACCAAACCCTAATTTTCAATGCGAACCAAATAAAATAACCTTTGATGACTTTATCTCAGAAAACCTTGATTCCATCTACCAGTCAAAATACCTTCCTGACTTGCCTAAGCCAGTCTTATTTTTCTCATGGAAAGCTACACCAGTTAGTCGGGTGGTGGCTTATGATCAGACGTTTTGTTTGAAATGTCGCGAGGTAAATTTCATTTCGAACGCATGATACAATGGTTTCTTTGAATTTCTTTTGGTAAAAGAAAACCAGTGCTCGTTGCGCTCGTTGACAAATGAGGAAAATTGAGCCAGTGGCCGACTCCCCAAATGGCGGGAATATTAGCTCCAGGGTGCCTGTAGATGCTTTGACCACGGTTTCTGGCGCACAGAGGTTGACGCTTGAAGTAATGTTGGCTCGCCCCGTCTAGACAAGGGGTGACTTTGTGTATGTATTTTGACAGTAGAAGTTCTAAATCCAATCTCTGATATATTGAAACCTATAAAAATTCACAAGTTCGACCCTCACATTCGTGCGGGTTAAGTTGTTGTCTGAATGACGTCAGCCTGATCCATGAAGAAATTACATAAGACGGGGGATGTTGTCCCAGAGCCATTCGACCAAATACTTTAACGCGTTTTCGGTACGACTGTTCAAACCGGCAATCAATAACTCGAGGTTTGCGTAATACAACGAAAAACGTTCACCATAAGCTCCATAATTTTTTTTATTTTTATTTTTTTTTAACTCGGAGCACTGCGTAAAGAGACGTCCAACCCTGGAGCTATAAACCTTGCGTGTAGATTTCAATTTGGTACGTGACGTAAACCTTTTTTTGATCTTGGATAACAGAGAGTAACATCTGCCAAATGTACCAAGGAACAACGTCTCACAGTTCCTTGGTACTCCTTGAGAGTTAATATCATTGAGGACAGAAGAAAACGATCAAGGTTCACACAAACCTCGGGTGAGTTCAGAAGTTTTGAAATTTAGCCAAGATTCTCTTAATGTTTATACTGGCCAGAATTAACATAAAAGACTCAACTGATCGCTGTAATCATGAAAGAGGCCCTCATATTTGGATTTCAAATCGTATGACCTGACACCACTAGGTCCATTATTCACAACTTATAATTTTTTCAATTTCTTTTTTCATTGTACCAAAATTTTCACACCAAACCGTCACTATGAAGATTTCCACGATTTTAGTCGGTCTTTTGCCCTTAGTGACAATTTGTGAGGCCCTGAGACGTCAGCCACAGTGCAAGAAAGACTCCCACTATTGTGGCAGCAACATCGAAAAATGGCTTAGTATGTTGCTCTGGGTTCGACCCTGTAGTGATTATTTTGATCTAATATGTATCCAGAGGAACCCGATGATGCCGAAGGGATGGAAAATTACCTCTTGCGTTGCACCGGTCGCAAGCTGTTGATAGCAAGGTACTGCCATAATGGATGTATTCATGGCAATGACACTACTGGTGACTATTGTCGCGAGAAAGTTGTGCCTTGAGACGATCAGACTCCAGCCGATATTTGGGAGTAGGGATTTGTGTGAGGCATTTTCGGTGTGATTTGAGGCAGAAACGGGTGGATCATTTATGATAATCTTGGCGATCGGAACAATTATGTACTGATGTCATCGTCTAATGATTGGTTGTCAGGACAAGACCATCGTTCTGGCCCTAGTTGACGTTTTGACAAACAATTGGTCTTGCCTAGGAACGACAACAGTTCTAACTATAAGAATCTCCTGGCATTATATAGATGCCCTCGTACCGAATACAAGAGCTTTTCATCGATGAATGTAGGCAATTTCATTTCCGCTCGGAGTTGTGTCGCATTTGTCCGCTTATAGCCATAGGCGAACTGATAATACCCCTTGGCACAAATCATTCCAAGAGAACTAATTCTTAGAATTTCCAGGTAAAAGTTCAAAGGCTCAGCCAAGAGTAACAATCGAGTACGACATTTTACACAATAACCCGTTGCAGCTGCTTGAAACGGATCGGCATCATCCGTGACTAGAAATGACAGGCTTCCCCTCATTCATTCCCAATCTGTACATCGGTTAATTTTCCATCGCCTAGTTGGTCATTGGGAGCAAAAGATCCTGGTCATCCCCGAATTTTGTGGGTTAATAGGCCTGATTTTAATATCATAATGTGGAAGCTTAGCCCGCGATGGACAGGGATTAATAGACTTAATAGCAGACTTAATGGGAAACGCACCAACATCTCCCCCATGACGCTCACACATATGACAACTGCTGAGAATTCAGAATAACCGCTCTTTACTTGTCACATGTTTTCGATTTTCATTAAAAACACTGTGCCTTAGATACAGGGAGTTTGAAAGGCGTACCTGCCTCGGCTGTGATCTTGTTGATGGCTCACGTGGTTGGAGGTTATGAACTCCCCAGAGAGGCACGAATGTTATAAATCTATGCATTGACACTTGGTCTGAAAATATTCACTGGCACTTATAATCGGAGAGTGGGAATCATGCATCTTTTATGCTCGATTTTGGCTGCTGCAACGCTTTGTGGCGTATCATCTTCCTTTGAATACAATACCTTCGATGGCGAAGGACATCCTTCCTGCTATAACGTTACTGCCGTGTACAACGCAAGCAGCGTTGACGAAATTGTAGATGTTGTCAAGGATGCAGCCAGTAAAGGCCTCCGGGTACGCGCCGGGGCAAAAGGGCATATGTGGTATGACACCCAGTGTTCCGACGATCAAACTGTTATTATGCGTACCGAGAATGTGAATAAGATTTGGGATTTTGATCTAGAGGTGGGAACAGTGATGGTTAAGGCTGGGGTCACATTCTTTCAGCTAGCGGAATACCTTCATGACAATGGCGCCAACATCGGAACAGGCCTGGTCAATTGGAATATCAGTCTAGGAGGAAGTATTGCCATGGGGGCTCATCGGTACTCTCTTAGAGAAGATGCAGCTGTCGTGGGTGGGGTACTTGCTATGGATATCATTGATGGCAATGGAGAAATTCGAAACGTCGAACGAGATGAATCCGACGACGATTGGCTGGCAGCTTCAACCTCTCTTGGGCTCCTGGGCATTATAGCACGGATTAAAATGCAGATATTCCCGGAAACGAAGGTCTAGGCTATGCAGAAGACGTAAGTTATCACGGTTGTTTTGGTTGATCAAAATTTAATTGGAGCTAGCCTTGATGAAGATGATGTTCTTGATGGAGACATATATGGCATGATTTCGCTATATCTTATAGTAGGGTAAAAAACTACCTGCCCATAGGTACCCACAGGTACCTAGAGTAGGGTATATAGTGTCTATAGGTATCTATAGATAGTTTAATATTTTATTAGGTATCTATAGATATTTATAAGGAAAAATATATTATTAAGAATAATCTATAAAATAAAAGATATAAGTAAAAAGATTAATAAAAAAAAAAATAAAGAATTAAATAAAAGGTATATTATAATTATACCTTAGAATTAAAAAGAAATATAATTTATAGTTATTTTAATTATAAATATAAAATAAAGTAATTTATATTAATTAAATATATTAATTAAATATATTTTGATTTCTTTGTATTATTTCTATCTACTATCTAGCTACAATTTAACAATCTTTTAAAGGAAAAACCTTATACTTAGGTTACTATTAATATTAAAACCTTTAGGAGATCTATTTCGATTTCTTTGTATTATTTCTATCTACTATCTAGCTATAATATAATAATCTTTTAGAGGAAAAACCTTATACTTAGGTTACTATTAGTATTAAAACCTCTAGAAGATCTATATTCCTAAGTTATATTTACTCTTTAATATAAAGTAAGCTACTAGGGTTAGTATTTAATATAGCTAGTTAAATTGGCTTTGGGTATTGCTGGATTTTAATTGATTTAGTTTATTTCTAACTAAGGTTCCTAATCTTAGTTGCTAACTTAACTGTACTAGCAGTGTAGCTAATATATTACTAGCCCTCTTAATTAAGTATATTAATTATTAGGAAATAGATATTTTAAATATTAATATTAGGTAATTTAGAAAGTAAAAGACCTAAAAATTTATTTATTTTTATTTAATTTCTTAGTAATTAAAATTTACTAATTCTAGACTTAGCCTTAGTATTCTTTTTTATAGATATATTAAATTTAATAATTTATATAAAAATAGATATTTTATTCTTATTTTTATTACTAAAGTAGTAAATAGCCTTAGCCTAGTCTATAGCTACTTAAAATTAATTCTTATTAGCTTAGGATTTATTTTATTTATCTTTTTAAAGAATAATTTTAAGATTAATAAAATTAATATAGATTATAATAGTTATTTACTTAGTACTAAGAATAAAATTATTATTATTATTATTACTATTAAAGCTAATAAAGCTATTCTTACTAAAATCTTTACTATTACTATTACTAGTAATATTAAAAGGGCTAAGATCTTTAGTATTACTATAATTACTAATAGAGTTTTTACTATTACTATTACTATTAATATTAAAAAAATTAGGATCTTTAGTATTATCTTAATTACTAATAAAATCTTTATTATTATTATTATTAGTAATATTAAAAGGGCTAAGATCTTTAGTATTATTATAATTATTACTAAAGTCTTTGCTATTATTATTACTTTTAACTTTAGGAGGACTAGATTTTTTAGTATTATTTTTACTATTATTAGGTAATTAATTATTTATAATAATAATATTATTATTATTATTATTATTAAGATAAATAAGAATAAGTATAATATAAAAGGAAGATAGAGTGTATTATATACTAAATATAATAAGCTAAATATTATAAAAATTAATTAACTTACTATTAACTTAAAAGTAAAGATAATTAAGAATAAAAATAAAAATCTTTATATCCTTAGATTATATAATAATATAGTAAGTATAAATAGCTTTAAGATTAATAGCTATATATAGATTAATATAAAGGATTAGTATAAAATAGAAATAATATACTAAAAAAGACTAAGATAATATATAATTTAATTACTTTTTAAAGTACTCTAAGGATATTACTTTAAAAATAAAGATTAATTTTAAATTATTAAGTAATTTTATAAACTAAGTAAATAAAGGATAGCTTTAGGATAAGGAGCTTAGTAGTTTTCTAGTAATATTAAATCTTATAAAGTAAAATAGCTAATTAAAATTAATATAAAAAGATTAAAATAAAAAAAGGAAATATATTATTAAGCTTATAATATTAAACTTTCTTTATTTTAATAGGTACCTTTTTAGTAGCCTTTTAGGTTAATTTAATACTTTTTAAGTATATAAAGCTAAGTAGACTCTTATTATAAGTATAGTAATATTTAGGAGGTATATTAAATAAAAAAATAAATATAAAAAAATAGAAAATATTATATAAAATTACCTTAAAAACTAAATAATAAATAAAAAGCTAGAGAGAAAGTAGAAATATATTAAATTATAGTAGATTAGTATAATAAGTTAATATAAAGAAACTATAAGAATAATAAACTAAAAAGATATAGGGTAAAAGGGATATATATAAATAATAAAGGTATAGGGTAGCCTAAGGGCTATATATATTTTAATTAGCTTAGATATTATATATAGGCTTATATTAGAGGGGCTATATACATAATTATAAGGCTCTTCTTACTTTTTATAGGTATTAAGTTTTTTTTTCTCCCTTTATAAGCTTTCTTTAATATATACCTACTTTATAATTAAAACTATAGTATAATTAAAGTATATTATTTATAATAATCTATTATACTGATAATATTTATATTCTAATTCTATCTTTTACTTTAGTTTATAATATAATCTAATTTACCTTTTAAAAATAAAAGGAAACTATTATAATAAGTACTTTAATAATTATATACTAATTAGCTTATATTAATCTACAAAGAATATTCTCCTAGATTAGTATCTAAGAAATAAAAGGCTAATAAGAAACTATTAATAAACCTATATACTAAGAAGGCTTATAAAAGAGTAAATAATTTTATACCTAAGTAAAATTAAATTAAAAATATAAAAAATAATTTATAAATTACTTAAGATTAAATAATTAGTAAGATAAAGAAAAGTAAAAAGTATTTTTAAGTATTATCTAATAAATAGAAAGTACTTATTAAAAAAGTATAAAATAATATTAATATATATTAATATATTATTATTTTTCTCTTATAATATATATTATATACTAATTAAATTATACTAATAGTCTTTTTATTAGAAGGTATTTAATCTATATTAAGTAATTAATTAAAATAGCTATTAATAAAGAGTTATTTTATATACTTTTAGATAATAAAAGTTCTAATTAGAAGGATATAAATAATCTAATAAAAGCTAAGCTAGCTTATATAGAGGCTATTATTAATTTTATAAATAATAAGCCTAATATTTAGGAATTTTCTAAATAAAATATTAAAAAAAGCTATTAAGAGCTAATAAGTAAAAGGTAAAAAGGTATATTTAATTTATATAATTAGCTATTATATTTTAATATTACTAGATAATAATTTGGTATAAAGTTAAGTAGCTTAGTAAAATACTCTATATATTTCTTTTAAGTATATTATATAAAATTTGTACCTTATATAATATACTATCTAATACTATTTAAATTATTAACTTTATTACTTAAGATTAGGCTAAAACTAGGTATAATCTTTTATATATATAGTTCTTATTTAGCTAATAAAAGCTAATAATAAACCTCTTCTATCTCTCTAAAAGTATATCTTTATTATTAGTAAGCTATTTATATAGTTTATACTAATTAAGACTAATTTAAAAATATTAAAATCTTTAAATTAAATTATAATAACATAATATATAATTATTATATTATAATTGATATATTTCTAATAACCTTTAATCTATACTCCTTTTCTATTACTAGTTATCAAGGTATAAAAGTAATTTATATCCCCCTAAGAAGAGGAATAGCTTAATAAGGTAATAATACCAAGGAGCATATTAAACCTTTAGACTTTTAAATCCTATAATATAATTACCCTTATACCTATAATCACCTTAGAAGCCTAAAGGTAATATAAAATAAAAACTATAAAGCTTTCTCTAATAGAAATAAAATATAATAAAAAGATAACTAATAGTTAGAATTAGTATATTTTAATATACCTATAAATATACCTATAAATATACCTATAAATATACCTATAAACAATATTAATTAAAATATCTATATTCTAATACTACTTTATCTATAAAAGTAATACCCCTTCTAAATCTAACTCTATATATAGATATATATATTAAGAGATCTAGGCCACTAATATTTAATTTACTATAATAAATAAATACTACTTTAATAAGGAAATCTACCCTTTATAATATTAAAATATTATATATCCTAAGAATAAGATTAAGCTTATTTTTTAGGAGTATAAGCTACTTAAGAGAAAAGGCCTTAATAATAATAATATTAAATTTATTATTTAATAATAAGATATATTAAAGCTAATATTAAATTATTAGTTATTTATAAAAAAAAGACTTAGCCTAAATAGCTTTTAAAAAGATTTATAGAGAATATAAATAATAATAATAAGTAGTTTAATAATTTAATATAAATAATTAAATTTAGAATAAAATAAATATAAAAAAAAAAGAATTAATAAAGAAAGAAAGGTTTTATTAGAATTTATAAATTAATATAGGATTATAATATAATAAAAATATAATAAGTTCTATTACTAGTTATATACTATTTATATTTGGTTAAAATGTAAGTAGAAGGCTTAACTAGGCAATTCTAAGAGTAGATATAATTAGTATTTAAATAACTATAGTATTAGTCTCTTTGTACCCTAACTAATAGAATAATTAACTTTATATATTTTATAATCTTAATACCCTTTTAATATTAGAGATAGTAAACTTTATTAGACCTATTTTAATATTTAAAATAGCTTTCTTACTATACTAAGACTAATATATTCTAGCCTACTTCTAATATTATTAAAAATAGCTAAATCTAAATTATATTTTAAATATTATATTCTCTATAACCCC
>PGGA01000010.1:1400393-1433096 GCA_004380915.1 Calonectria pseudonaviculata | reverse complement strand
CTAAGACTAATATATTCTAGCCTACTTCTAATATTATTAAAAATAGCTAAATCTAAATTATATTTTAAATATTATATTCTCTATAACCCCTTATATATATCTACTATAAAATAAACTAATAATAAGCTTTATACTAAATACTCTTCTAACCTAGTTAAATACTTTAAATAGATCTTTCCTTAATATAAGCTATTTTTACTATCTAAGACTAAAATTATTAATTTTATATTATTTTAAAAGATAAAAATTATTAATTTTAAGCTTTAAATACTTTAAAAAAATAATATTAATATTAATAATAAAGATATTATTTAAAAGGAATATATAAAAATTAATAAGATAATAAATAAGTATATCTTAGGTAAATTTAAGGATATAAAGCTAAAAGAAGATAGGTTCTTAGAAGATATTAATAATAGCTAGTATAATTAATAGCTAGAAAGGACTATAAATATTATAAGATTTATTAAAAACTATAATAATAGAAGCAGGGCTAAAAAGAAATATAGAGGTTACTAATAGATATTATATAAAATAGTCTAAAAAGTCAAGGAAAATTAGTAGTCTAGGCTAGATTTTAAATATCTAGGAAATTAAAAGTGTATTTATTTATAATTATTAAATCTAGTTTATAATTAATAAAATCGGTTTATAATTATATAAGATATTTATTATTATAAAATATAAAGAATTTACTATAGTTTAATTCTACTTATAAGATCTTTTAACTTTTTCTTAGTAATAAATAGATTATTCTTAATATTATCTATAGAACGGTTAGTACTTTAGAATATTAAATGTAAACTATTATAGCTTCTATAGAATAGGTAGCTAGGTTTAAGTTTAGGGAAATATAGTTTAATATTCCTTTTTATTATACTAATCCTTTTATATTAATCTTATAATTCTATATAATTCCTATCTCTTTATAAAACCTAACTAAGATCCTATGCCTTTAACAATATTCTATACTAACTTTATATTAACTAATTATAATATTATTCTTTTTATATATATTATATAAAGATTTATATCTATTATAATTATCCTAATTAGTTTTTTATTATTTTAAATATAATACTTACTCTTAAATAATACTACTAAAAAGCTCTTAGAAATCTCCCTTAATACTGTAATTATTTATAGCTAAAATCTTATATTCTTATTAGTCTATAATAAAATTTCCTTAATTATATAAGCTATAGTAGCCTAAGGCAAAATTAGCTTAATAGATAATTATAATTAATAAATATCTTATAAGATAGATATTAGAATAAATTAATAAATACCTAATATATATTTATTTATCTTAATATACTATCTAGCTATTATTATTATTATTTTACTAGTATCTTTAGCTTTTTTATATATTATATTTACTTTCTTATTTATATTTATTTTACCTATAAAGGCTTTCTAATCTCTATATAATATATAATTATAATCCCTAAAATTAATAATAATATAATAGGTTAAATAGGATAACTACTCCTAATATTACTTATATCTCCTATTAGGGACTTTAGAATTTCTTTAAATAAAGGTAATATTACTAATTAATATAAATAATTAGATTAATTATAATAGTAAATTTCCCTTAAGAAAAATTAATATAAGAATTTTACTAGGTTTATTTTAAGATTTTATTCCTTTTCTAATAAATAATTTTCTTATCTTTAATTAGTTCCTATAATTACTATATATAATAATAATTCTTTCTACTTATATATATCTCTTTATATATTATTATTATATTATTAATAAATATCCCCTTTGCCCTACTACTTTAAATTATATTAATATTTATACTAATCCCTTATTTTATATTAATCTATTTTATCCTTTGCCTTTTACTATTACCTTATTATAATTTTAACCTTATTATATCCTTTATATAAGAATATCTTTATTTTATTTTATAATTTATTTTTTATCTATTTACTTATTATAATAAAGATATCTTTATTATATAATAATAAACTATAATTTAATACTAAAGAAATATTTACTTATTAATACCTAGGAAAAGTATTATATTACTATTATAAATAGCTTTTAATATATTCTATAGTAATTATAAAATATATATTTAAGATATATTTAAATAAAAAGTAATAATTAATAATAGTTCTCCTATTATTATCTATATATATTATTCTTACTCCTTTATATACCTTATATAAAAGGGAACTAGAATATTTACTATAAATTAGTATTTTAAGTCTATAGTATACTCTAAAATAAGTTCTATATCCTAGTTTATAGAGACTAAAATAGTATAATTTACTTTATAAGTATTATATTTCTAATTATTCTAATTAATTATACTAATTAATTATATTAATAAGTACTAGATTAGGACTCTAGAGTAATAAAATAAAGCTATTAATTATTTAATTTAATTTTTAGCTAGGAATAATCTTTCTAATAATATTATATCCTATTTTATTTATCGTGTTTCATTTCTATAAGAGAAAGCTTCATAGTTTTCATCTTGCATTGCCTTTAGGCTTCCAAGGTAATTATAGGCACAAGAGTAATTATACCTATTACAAATAAAGGCTAGTATCACCTACTACAAAGAATCGGAGGTTATATAGGTCTATTAATAAGATAAGGATAAACCCTATACTAATACTAATTAAGACTAGGTAAAATATAGAATCTACCTTTCTTATTATAGGTAAAGGTATATATATATATTACCTTTTCCTTAATATTTCCTTTTAGGATAAGCTAAGGTAAAATTACAAAGAAATAAATATTTTCTATTAAAAAGATAATATAATCCTTTGCCTAAAGTATTATTATAATTTAATTATAATTTCCCTAGAAAAAGAAATAAATATTATATTATAAGGACCTTAATTTCCTTATAATTTCTTCTTATTTTCTTTGGTAGAAAAATAAAAGGAAATTAAAATATAATTATAGAAATATAAAAGAAATATAAAAGAAAGATAAAGGATAGAATAAGAATAAAGAATAAGTATTAAGAGAAATTAGATATTTAATATACTATTTAATCTCTAGTTTATAAGACTTTATTTAAATCAATCAAGGGCATATAAAGTGCCCTATTATTACCCCTTACTTTAGAGCTTGTAAGGTTGATTGCAACAGTACCATAGGATTTGAAAGTCTAAAGGTTTAATGTGCTCCTTGGTATTGCTACCTTGTTGAGCCGTCCCTCTCCTCAGGGGGACACAAATCACCTTTATACCTTGATTATATCCTATTTTATATTTAAAGAGTATATTAAATTCCTTAATTCTAATATTAAGATCCCTTTTTTACTTATAATTATAAAATATATATTAATTTATACTATATAAACTTTATCTTCTATACTAAAGAATCTACTAAAGCTATTTAAGATATTTCTAATAATTAATTTTTAGACTTTTTTAAGCTATTAATTTATAATACTTAGAATTCTAATTTATTTTCTTAATTATAAATAGTATTTTTAGGATTTTTTAATATATCTAAGGACTAAGGTAAATAATATTAAGTTTAATAAATTATTTATTATTTTTAAAAGTATAATCTTTTAGATTAAGTATAATTATTAATAATTAATAATAATACTTATTTTAAGCCTAATACTTTCTTTAAAGAAATTATAAATATACCTTATTCTAATAGGCCTAGATATATTATATATATATATTACCTTATTTATATTATAAATCTTATTATTTTAAAGATCTTTAATTCTTAAAAGCTATTTTAATATATTTAGAATATTAAGCTTAAGGATAATATTTTTAATAATACTTAATATTCCTTTTTTAATTAATTTTTAAGTTTTAAGAATAATAATATTTCTAAATAAGAATATAATATATCTTTAGAAAATACTAATTTACTTTCTAGTGCTATTTTAAAGGTTTATTATATTATACTAATTAATATATTAATTTATTAAAACCTTTATAGATTAGATATTTAGCAATTAAATTTACCTGAAACTTTAAATAATAAATATATTTTATGAAAATCTAATCTCAAGTATAATTATTATATAAACTAAGCTTTAAAAAGCCTCTTAAGCTTCTTAGAGATATTTATATATATTGGAACTTAATAGTCCTAATACTTCTTTATATATAATGCCTTTAACTATCTATTATAGCTTGGTATAAAGATTATTTTAATATAAATTTAATATTATTCTAATAAAACTAGGTTTAGATTTTATGCTTAATTAATATTAGCTAGATATTTCTTTGGATTACTAATAAAATAAGCTAGGACTTTAATCTCATTTTAGTAAATATATAGCTTTTAATTAAAGTTGCTTATTATTATTTTTTAATTATTTAATAAAGTTATAGGTAAGTTCCGGGGGTTCTTAATATAAACTAGCTAAGGTTATAATAGGGGTCTTTAGTAGCTACTAAGGAGTTCTTTAGTGATAGTTTTATTGATATCTAATCTTCTCTTCTAACCCTACTTAGGCAGGGTTATAGTATATCTACCTTAGCTAGGAGTTATATAAAAAGCTATATAATTACCTTATAGGGTATTATTTCTTTAACTATACTAATAAATTAATACTAAACTCTTTCTCTTTTTATAGGAATAATATATACCCTTCCTATAAGTTTTAATAATTAAATTATAATATTATCTTTTTTCTCTTTTCTTCTATTCCTCCCTTAATTCTATATATTAGGTATAAGCTTACTATTTATTCTTATATAATCTAATCTTCTATTTAAATTATTATATTATTATTATTAATAAATTGCTCTAGTACTTAATTAGGGCTCCCTTTTATAAATATATTAGCTAGGTTATTCTTTCTATTAATCTATCTAATTTTATATAGTTCTTATTATTTATATAATTATTATAGAGCTATTATATTAATTATTAAGTACTTTTTTATTATTATTTTTAGCTTTATAAGATATTTATAAAGTAAGTAAAAATCTATATATATAATTATAGGGATATAAGGTATTTCTAGTTAATTAATAATCTAATTAAGGGTTATAGAAATTATATAAATAATATCTATACCTATAATTATACTATAAATCTTTAATATTAATATACTTTAGATTATTCTTCTATATTTAATTAAGCTATAATAGATAATATTCCTATTTATTTTAAATATTCCCTTATTTAGTTATTTATTAATAAGAATTATAATAAACTTAAATTATAAAGAAAAATCTATATTATTTATAAATATACTATTAATAAATATTAATAGCTTTATTATTAAGAGATTAAGTAAAATAAATATAAGTCTATAGTTAAGGTTTTTTTATTACTACTTAAAGTACTTATTTAAGGCTTTAATTTTTATATTATTAGGCTCTTAGAATTATACTATAATAAAGAGATTATAGTATACTTTTAATTAGTAAATTAAGATAATATATACTCTTTATACTTATTATTCTATATACTATTACTTAGTAGCCTTTAGGTCCTTAGTTTTAATTAATATAATCTTTTTATTTTATCCTTTTTATTATATTATAATATTATTATTCTTTAATAAAGTAATAATTATATTATTAAATATAAATAGTTCCTTAATTATTAGTATTTCTTAGGATTTAGTTTTAAAAGTAGCTTTTATAAGCTTTCCCTTTTTAGCTTTAGAAATACTTAATTTAATATATTAATTATATTATCTATTTATATTTTAATAATTATAATACTAAGGTTCTTTTATAATAATATTAATAAGTATAAATTAAAGGTAAATATAATTATCTAGAGCTTTTTTAAATAATACTTATTATATATTATATATTAGTAGTTTTTTATCTTTAGTATTCTATAAAGTAATATAATTACCTTTATAATTATATTCTTTAGGTACTTATATTAAATATTTATTAGAAAGTATATAAGGATTATATAATTTAGTTTTATCTTAGATTATATATAAGCCTATATAATATCTTAGAGCTATAGTATAATATCTTTCTTAATTAAGAATAGTATTAATATAAGAATTAGTTTTTAATTATATCTTTAAATTATAGGTAATCATATAAGGATTATCTTCTTACTCTTATTAGTATAGCCTTAAATAACTAGGTATAACTTCTTATATAGTAATTTAGTATTTTTACTTTTTATTTTATTTATAATATATAATTTAAAGATTCTAATCTTATTATATATATTCTTATTAAATAAAATAAACTTAAATATATTATAGTATATTAATCCTTTAATCTCCTTTATAATTAATATCTTAAATAGTAATCTAGGTATTATAATAATCTTCTTTTTATAGAATTTAAATATATATTTAAGGTTAGATTTTTTATTTATTAATATAAATACCTTAATATATTTAGTTTTATCTTTAAACTAATTAATTAGATTTATATTAATATAAATACCTTAATATATTTAGTTTTATCTTTAAATTAATTAATTAGATTTATATTAATTATAATAGAATATTTTTATAATTATTCTTTGCCTCTCTTTAGGATTAGCTATATTAGGGTAATATTAATAATATTCTTTTAAGGTTATTCTCTTCTTCTTTTTTCTATTAGTACTAAAGATTAAGATTTATAGGTAAGGTCCTTATTATTCTTTTACTTACTTTCCTTAGATTATTTAATTAATAACTTTTAAGGAGCTTTTTTATTATTAGGGTTTTTAAAGAATAGTTTAATAATTATTAATTAAAATATAAAGGGTCTATAGATATTATTAATAATATAAATTTCTCCTTTAATTATAATAAGTATATATAATCTTATTTATCTTACTTTCTTTTAATATATATAAACCTATAATAATATTAAGAAATTTAGGATAATAAAGATATTAAGGTTATTATATATAATAAGACTATTAATAATTTACTTTTAAGTATAAATCTTATATACCTTTATTATTATTTTTTAGATTATTTTAGTATATTTTATTATACTTAGTAAGAGTTTAAAGTTCTTTATTATTTATAGGTATAATTTAAATACTAAGAATATAAGTATAAGGCTATTTAGGCTAATAATATTATTAATAGCTTTTACTATTACCTAGAGAGCTTCTATTGCTTTTATAAATAGATCCTCTTATTAGATAATTATATATATATACTAGATTAGTATATAATATTATTTAATTTTACTAACTAAATTATATACTTTAATAGGTATAATTAATATAATTATACCTTTTATTCTTACTTTTTAGTGGAATTCTTTACTAATAAAGCTTTTTCCTAGGTTAGTAATTACCTAATTAAATAGTTTTATATAGGTATTAATCTAGTATATCTTTATTGCCTTCTAGATAGTTAATATAAATATATTAGGTAGAAAATAAGTAATATTAAATATAATTATTTTATTAATAATATATAATATAGATTTACTCTTAAGATATATAATATTTATAATAATATAATAATTAAATTTAGAATTATCTTAAATTATAAACTTAAACCTTTAGGGTATTTTAATATTTAGCTAATATTTTTAGCAGATCTTAGTTAATTTCTTAATTACTTATCTTTTTATAGAATAACTAGCTCTTATTAGTAGTTTATATAGCTTATTAATAAAAAGGTAATTAAATTAGTAATATAATTACTAGAGTTTAATATTAATAAGATTATATTATACTAAGGCTTTCTTATTATTTAATAGTTATTATAGGTATTCTTATTTCTATATAATAAATATTTAAATATTACCTTATTTAAGATAATTATAAAGATTATAAAAGTAAATATTTAATATATTTATATTATATAAGTATAAAAAGAATAGTATATTTATAGAAATAATATAAAATAAAATAGTTTTAAATAGTATAATAATATTTACTATACTAAGGAATAATTATAATATTCCCCCTCTAAATCTAATAATTACTTCTCTTACTCTAGATATATCTAGTTTAGCTAGTATAATTATTATTTATTATAATATAAGCTATTATTCTTAGTTACTAATAGATATCTTTATAGCTCTAGTATTAAATATAATATTATAGAACTTATTTAAATTATAGTAATTATTAAGTATAAACTTTATTATATTTTTTTATAATTTCTTTTAAAGATTATAAAAGGGGTCTTTTTATATAAAATAATAGGTAATTACTTAATCTATAAGTATAATTAAAATAAAGGGTAAGTTAATAGTTTTAATAGTATTTTTAAAATAAGTATATATTTTTATAGGAGTTACTTTAAATTAATCTTTATTATTATTATTTTCTCTTTTTTCTTTAGTTTTTATATTATTATTAGATTTATTAAGTTTAGCTAGATATAAGTTATAAATAGCTTTACTAAGGTAAAAATTCTCTTTAATCTTCTTATATTTTTTATATACCTCTTTATTTTCTTTTACTATATATTTTATTAAGAAATATCCTTTTTTAAGTTATATATAGTATTTATTATTCTTTTAGTATAATTACTTTAAGGTAAAGTTATTTTTATAATATTTACTTTAGTATTTTAGCTATAAAGGTCCTTATTAATTATTCTTATAGCCTTTATATACTTATTTTATTATAAATTATTCTTTTAATATAATTAGTATAGACTTAATATATTATATTAATATATTATATTAATATATTTATAATAATAAAAATATATTAAATCTATAAATATACTTCCTTATATATTAAGGGAGGGTTTAGTATTATACTCTATAGTTTTTTAATACTACTATATATACTAAGTAATTATACTTAAGTAATCTTATTATCTTTTAGAATACTTTATAATATTTATTAAAGTACTTTAAGTTAATTAAAGAATTTATAAAGGGCTTTTTATTATTTTATACTTAGATTTTATTTTATTTAAATATAAATATATAGGGTTTACTATTCTTATTAGTATTTATTAAGAATTTACTTATTTTTAAATTCCTCTTTTATTTCTATAAATATTTAATTAAAAAATATAGGTTCTTTATTAATAATTATTATATTAAAGTAATATTTCTTTGCCTTCTTTTTAAGTATAACCTAGAATACCTCTATATATAAGAATTTATTAATATTTATAATTAGGTATTAATTATAAAAGTATTTAAGTTTTAAATTAAAATTCTTATATTTCTTATTATTATACTTTAAATTATTAGGATAATTCTTTTTAAGCTAAATAAAGTTTTTACTATTTAGCTTTTTACTTATTAGGATTTCTTAAGTATAATCTTAGGGCATAGGAGTTTATTAATAAAAGGATATTATTATTACTAATTATAATATTTAGGGTTAAAATAGGTATTATAAATAATATAGGGTATTCTAAAAGTATATTAAACTTTAGTTATAAGGGGTATTTATTAGTAATACTTATATATTCTAAGTTAGGATTATCTTAATTTATACTAATTAGGAAAATAGTATTATTAAAATTATAATTAGTTATAATAGTATAATATCTTATAATAATATTATTTATAATTTCTATACCTTTCTAATAATCTTAGAAATAAAATAAGGGTTTTAGTAATAAAATTAGAATTCTTTATTAGTCTTTTTAAGAGCTTTAGCTTTTTCTTCTATCTAATAATAAAATTTCTTTTAATTAATAATCTTATTAAGAACTTTAGAAATAGGTTTTCTTTCTTTAGTAATTTTAATATTATAATTTCTAAGGAAGTCCTAGAATATCTTTATTATTCTTAGCTTTTTCTAATATTCTATTTCTTTTTTACTAAAATCTAATTAGAATATATTAAAAAATTAAAGTTCTTTTAGGTCTTCCTATATACTAAGTACTATAAAATATATAATTTTAATATTTACTTTCTTTTTATAATAGATCTTATAATTATATATTAAGTAATAAAATTCCTATACTTATAAGTTTATCTATAGGGCAAGCTTTATTAGGATTAAAAATTATTTAAGAAATTCTTTTACTTTATTTTAATATATTTTATATTTATTAGGCAATTAAGGGGTAATAATATCTAGGTCTATTTCTAATCCTTTAATATTAATATTATCTCCTTATATACTTAATATAATTATATTAGAAAAAGTATAATTAAAAGAATATAAAATTAGACTTTTTTAATTTATTATATTCTTTTTACTTATTAAGGTAATATATAGGTCTACTATAAGTAAAATAAAAAGGATTTTTTATATAATAAATATAAAGGATAATTTTATATTTTCTTAGGTAATTATAATAATTATAATTAAATAGGAATATAATATTAATCTAGATTAGTATATAAGGTTTTATTACTAGTAAATTAAGTATTTAATAATATATCTCTTTATTTAATATTTTATTAATCTATAGGATTATATCTATATACTTTCTAGAATTAATTAATATAAATAAGTTCTAAGGGTTTTTAATATAAACTAGCTAAGATTATAATAGGGGTCTTTAGTAATTACTAGGGGGTTCTTTAGTAATAGTTTTATTGATATCTAATCTTCTCTTTTAATCCTACTTAGGCAGGATTATAGTATATCTACCTTAGCTAGGAGTCACGTGGAGAGCCACGTGACCACCTTATAGGGCATTATTTCTTTAACTGTGCCAATAAACCAATAAAAGTATATATTTTAAATTAAATAATACTAAAAATTAATCTCTAAAGCTAAAAGCTCTTTTATCTATAGTAATATATAGCTAAGAGAAACTTAAAAAATATATCTAATTATTAATAGAGAATATTTATTTTATTAGTTTATTTTTAGTTTTATTATTATAATCTAATAATCTTACTTTTGATCTTAGATAGGCTAGCTTTATATATATTAATCCTAGGCTTAAATACTTTTTATTTAGAGCTATTTATAAATAAGGGTTTATTAAGAAGTATTAAGAAAGTAATTTTATAATAATATATAATAATATTAAAATTATAAATCCTACTCTTTTAATAGAAAGCTAATTAGTTGTTTTTTTTAAATCTAAAAAAGTCTCCTTTATATATACTAACCTAATATACTAATCTAATATACTTATCTAATATACTAATTACTCTTTAGATCCTAAGAATTTCTCCTTAAAATATAACTATTTATAAAAAATTCTTATAAAAATATATATATTACTAAATATTTTATTTTTTAATATTAATTTTAATATTATAGCTTATTATAATAAGAAAACCCTTTTTATATTTTAAGCTAAAATAATATAAAAATCCTAATACTATAGTATATATTAAATAGCTTAAGATATATTTTATATCTAATTTATAATTATTCCTCTTAAATATACTTAGAGTATATATTAATATATTTATTCTTATAATTAATATATATTAAATATTAATACTATTAAAAAGCACTTTAATATTTATTTTTATAATTAATAATTATTTTAATAATAAGGCCCTTTTAGTTCTAATTAATTAGATATTAAAAATATTCCCTAAAAAAACTTTTAAATTTATCTTTATAAACTTAATTTAGCCTTAAGATATTCTATTTTTATATTTAATATTATAATATAAGTTTAATTTATTTTATTTTTAATATAAATATTATAATTAATATTAAGATTATATTATTATTTAATCTTATTATATTCTTAAGTTTAATAAATATATCTAAAGATAATTCCTAAAATTAAATTAAACTTAATTTATAGCTTAAATAATTATTTCCTAATTTATAATCTTTTATTTTTATATTTCTTTTAATAAATCTTTTATTTTTAGAAAATATTTATTATATTCCTAGTAATAATAATAAAGATATTAATAATAAAGATTTATTATAATTATAATTATAATATTATAAAATATAAATTAGCTTAATTAAAAAAAGGCTAAAACTAATAAATAGAAAACCTATATTAAATAATTAATCCTAAATAATTACTAAAAATATAACTTATAATATAAAATAATTATTATTTTATAAAAAAATAAGATTTTTTTTATTAATATAATAATTATTTATTATTATATTTTTATTTATACTAATTATTTATACTAATAAATTATTTCCTTATCTATAAATACTTATAAATAATAAGAATTTACCTATAAATACTTATAAATAATAATATAATAATATCTATTATTTATAAATATCTATAAATAATATTATATTACCTAGTATTAGGATAGGTACCTATAGGCTACCTATACCTCAGGTACCCATAGGTATTTTATACCCTATCTCACAGCTAACTTTTGGGTATGTTTTGTAACCTCACTGAGAATAGCGAGCCTAACCCGGTCCAAGTGGTGGCCATATAAACGCAAGTTTCATTGGCGCTACTATGATTCAGTTGCTGTAGAGGTGAGTGAGCAAGAGGGATTTCAATCTACGTTCTCAGTTTCCGAAGTCGAGGCGGTTGCAGCCCGTACTATGCTCGATAGTGGAAAGTATCTGCCATCCTCGAACTGGCTGGCAGAGGAAATTTTCTTTGGATTGTGGGAAAAGCCTAACTTCCGAGATAAGTCCACCAATGAGGAAATAACTGATTGGCCAGTGTATGGGTACAACTACGATGTCCTTATAGGTGGCCTATACCCTGATCAAAAGCCAGAATGGGACTACGACCTTCGTGGATACACTCTGGAGCTTGCATTCCCCGTAACCCGAGCAAACGAAATGCTCAAGAGAGTTCGAGAATTGTTTGATGCAGAGTCTAAGAAATTAATTTTCATGACCTCGACCTATAGGAGTGGCCTCAATATCAAATTTAGCGAAGCGCATTACGATTTTCTCGGACAATCGACGTACGATACTGCAGATGGACAGGACCGGAGCAAAGGCGCCATCATGTTTGACTTTCCGTCGTACCGACCAACAGTTGGCGATCACAAGCGATACAATGAACAATTTTGTAAGTTGACAATATGAAAAAGACGAACTAGAACTGATTCGGTAGACATTAATCTCGCCAACACACTAATCGACGAGTTTTCTTGTCGACCCCATTGGACAAAGAACACTCGGGATATATTCAAGAGATCAGTGAAGAATTTGGATCCAGAGGTACGTGGCGTAGCTTAGTCGGAAATTAGTGACTAACATTTATAGAATCTCACTCGGTTCAAGGCTGTGAGAGAGAAATTTGACCCTGAAGGTATTTATAGAAGTGTGATCGAAGAAATTTTGAGCCTCTACGATTAGAGCTGGTTACTCACACAAGTCATGGCTGGACTCGATAACAGCTCTACAACTTTCATAAGATTGAGGATAGGAAGAGGTATAATATTAATTGTTGCAACAATATATATACAGGGTGAAGTTGTGAACTTGGTTCATATAGCTCCAAACGACAATATGCCGCCGTACCCTTGCACGATTAAAATTGACCGTACCGATACCTGCCTGACCTTTGACCGACATAACATCAGCTTTCGACCAAGGGCAAAAATATTGTCATCACCGGTGGGGGTTCAGGTATCGGTTCTGCAATTGCATATGCAGGGGCTACGCACATACCTTACCTTCCCGGCTTTTCGGGCTACTGCGCTTCGAAACTAGCAGCTGCCAAAGTCTTTGATTATTTGCATCATGAACATCCAGGCATTTTGGTGCTTAACCTTCACTCCGGACTAATTAAAACTGGTATTTCAGGGAATCCAAACGGGCTAGCTTTTGATGGCCTTAAGTTTGCTGTACAACATTGGATTGAAATACTGATTTTATGACCAGCGCCGAAATTCCAGCAAATTTTGCAGTTTTAAGTAGTAGAGACGTTTACATGTTCTATCCTAATACTTGGAGGGTTCAAATTTCCGAGATGATTGATGGACCGACTTTTTGTCTCATAGTGGGCTGTGAGTTCAGAGGCGAAATTTTTGAACGGAAAACTGGTGTGGGCAAACAGGGACGTTGATGAGGTGAAGGAAATGGCGAAGGATATTGAAAGTACGCGGAAGTTTACCCCAGGACGTATAGGATGGCTGTAACAAGGCAAATGTACCCAGGCGGCGATGGAGGGTTTCAAGTCCCGAGTACTGAATAGGTGATCCGATGTAATCAATCGCCAGAAGCAGCTGGATATACATTAGTACATAATTGGTAGCCAGATGTGGAAAGCAGCCTATTCCTGACTTACTACTTTCTCTACATACCTATGGAGGCCATACAAAGGTTAGTTGTATGAGACGAAACTAAATGTGCAATGTTATTTTACTCTATGTGGAAATATCATTTTGATCTGCGTTGTTTTACGGGAGATGTCTATCTGTTTTCTCCGAGAAATTTGATAAGCCCTTGCTGTAAACCGGTAACTGCTGAACCTCCATGATCCTCTCCCACAAATTCCCACGTCCATATATCTCGAACGCTTGGACAGCCTTCTAGTCGGGACACCAGGGCCTTTGCATCGTCCTTCATATTGCCCGGTTCGGCGCTATGCATCCTATTCACCCAAGCCTTCTCAGACTCGTTTGGCATTCTCACCAACTCGTCTGCAGCAGATCCCCATGTGACAGCCAAGGACGGTGCGGGGCTGGCTGGATGCTCCCGCTCTCGGAATGCAACCTCCTGTTCTTTGAGGATGGAGGAATGATTCCACCTTACAGTGGGACTTGCAGCTATGAAGGTTTCGAAGAGAGTTGGTTTGGTAAAGAGCGCATGCAAGGCGAAGAGTCCGCCCCATGAATGACCAAAAAGAACCTTGCGGCCCGCACTCAGCGCAACCTTGGGGAAGAGGGTGTCCTGAACATATGGCATAATGTTATTTTCAATCACGTCTAGAAACTTAGACGCCTCGCCAAAGGGCAAGTGGTCCTGCTTCTTTCCATAGCCATCTAGGGGGATGTCATATTTTCCATCCGCCGCTGGTGGTGTGAAATCGGGCCCTCTGCGATGATCATAGACGCAGTAAGTGTTGGGATAACCAATACCAACCACAATGGTTCTCGCCGTCATCATAAACTCCAACCGTCTGGTGATTTCCAAGGCTGTGAAGAAATATGCATTTCCATCAACCACGTAGCTGGTGAGTGGGAAGGTCAGCAGTCAGTTCTACATTTAAATAGCGCCTTCTGCTTACACAATGGAGAGGGGAGTGTCGTTTTCGGGCGGGATTCTATCCGTGCTCCAGCAAAGAGGCCATCCCACCTGGATCACATAGTCTCCTCTGTCAGTCTGCGCCGTATACTGGCACGTATTGGGGGGGTGCGCATGTTCAAATGTAGTCGCCATTTGCGCGATATATGAGGATCATGGGTTTGGTTGGAAATGTGCTGCGGGGTTATTGTCCAGAAACCGGACCCATTCTTTATACCGCACATGTCTTTCTTTTATATCTGCAGCGTCGGCAATGTGGCGTACTTGGCGTAGACATGGCTCACACGATGGAGCCATATGATTGCATCTGATAAGATTAGATGCTTCCCGTCGCCCCACCTTGGCGTGTTCCATGTGCCGATCTCGGGACGAACTGGCCGGAGAGGTATTATGATGCTAAATAGAATTCTCTGCACAAGAAATTCCTAGCAATTCTAGAAGATATGTTATGCCCAACCATATGACGCAAGATTGACATGTCCACATTGTGGTAGGACATGCTAACCAAAAACAGCTCAAATCAGAAACGATGTTCTAACAATAATCTGCAATGATCTTGTGGCCGAATTCGAGTTGAAAATTTCCCTCCTGCATTTACTCGTCATTATTTACTCTTCTAAATTACCCAATAGTTAATATCTGTGGAAATTTGATGTTCTAATCTTACTTACAGAACGTAGCTCCGCGACCCAGAGTAGGAGCGCTTTAAGCTCTGTACTCCTCGAGCGCTGGTTCGCCAAAAATTCCATTCTTCTTGGAAGTATTCGTACGCGCGTTGAACATAGTACAGACCTCAGCAGGAGAGGAATAGTCCAGTCAGTCGCGGGGCGTGACAGGGACACCCTGGGAAACAAGTGCCTTGAATAGCATCAAAGTCTGCACCACTGTGTTACCTTGCATGTCCATTGGAGTCTCATCAAACATTCTAGGAATCCCAGAGTCGTGTTGCTTGCAGTCCTCTTTCACCGTTAGCGTGTACGGCTGCGCCTCGAGCCTTCGTATACTGCGCGTCTCGGGGTCAATGCAGTACCTTCCGTAGGTAACCGGGCGATAGTCGAGGGTTGGGTCAGGTCCTGTGAGGTCGCTGATTTGCTTGACGGCTTCGAAGTCTTTTTTTCTGGCGCCAAGGCCCTCCAGAATGGGGATCATATCATCTCCTCAAACAAAGATGTATCTATTTCGCAAGTACGAGTTGCGCAGAGCCATAATTGCAGCAATGGACTCGTAAAACCGAGCATTATAGCGTTGTTCGAGTACATTTAGAATATGAGGCCCTCGCCGAGGGACGCCCCTGTGTCCGTTGACGAAAGGCATGATGTTTTCAAAATGAAATAAGTTCAACTTTTGACCGTCCTGGTGTTAGAATTTGATGTAAGCTCTATTACACAATGGCCCTGGGTAGACCGTTAGACCGTGCTTATATATACTAGGCCTGTTTCCTCGTGGAAACAGTCCATTTTGGCGCCCAAGAACCCCAGCACTGCAAGCCTCGTATCAACACGCGTCAGCAGGTGGTATAGTTTCCCGCCGGTTTGTGAATCCTCGAAAGTTGTAGCCATGTAACGCTGAACGCCTCTTCTCACTTATTGCGGAAGGTCGGTTAAGGCATGCAGGCTGATCCTTTGACCTACTTGCTTACCCCATGTTTCAATGTCCAACATATATCCGTACGCCTCTAGCAAATATGATAAACATATAATTAAAAAGCAAGGTCCAGAATTAGGATTGCTCGTTTCTCTACCATCACCACGTCTCAATAATCATCTCAATGGCTCCTCCCTATCCCATCGCATTCGCCAACTCCAATGGGCAGATGTCACGGCGAACAGTTGTGAGTTCATTTGACAAAGGGCGGTGGTCTGGGATTCTCCGTCACTCGTATTTGGCCGTCGACTCCCTTTATCCAGAATGAAGACCCTTACATGAGAATATTAGTTGGAGTCTATCCGATCGAGGTCGAACCCGTCTTCAGGGCAATTTACAAAGGTCTAGAGAGACATTGCCGCGCTTCTAATTTCATGATGGCACAATGGAGACTCGGAGAAAATGGAGTGATCAAGGAGAACGGGGTTGCCAAGGAAAATGGAATGATCAAAACTGAGGGCTTAATTTTGAAGGAGGCTACGTCAGAACTATATGCAGGTTAAAAAAGTTGGGCAAAGATGATCCTCATCTATTCATCACTACCCTTTTCAGTTTGCATAGTTTCGCATTACAGTGACGAGATGAATCTACCAATATTTTGTTGTCGCGTTAAATTCTTTCCAGGAGTCTAGAGTCTATAACCTTGAATGCGGGTCTTTGTGCAAACTCTACCAAATAAATATGACACATTCATACACGTGGGTAAACTGCCCATTTTCCCCTTTTTGTTTCCTTGAACACTAGAAATTTGAAATACTAGTTGCCATTCAGATCGAGCAAGTTGGAGGTGTCAACGCCAATGGTAATGTATCCAAGCACGCCGTTTCGAATGTCCTCTCCATCCAGAGGAACAACCTCGATATCAGGGTTATATGCACCCGCCAACCCGGCATCGTAGATGCTATCCACATCGTTGGTGGTTCGGTTGATCTCAACATGGCTGACGTAAGGCTCAAGGGCCATCAACTCCTGGGAAATGCTCTCGTTGAAATACAGCTGGCCGATAGAGTTGAGGTTTCCGGTCGAAATTGTACCGTTGGAATGGAGCACATAATCGGTGAACACTATAAATGTTAGTAAGACTGGCATATAGGTTTTCTTTGAGGGATTGGCCTACCTTGGGTGTGGATGTGGATTGTGCGCTCAACGTAGAAGCCAGGGAAAATAGTTCTCATCTCAAGCATACCCTCGTCGTTGGTTGGCCACATTCCACGCAGCCAGGTGGTGTCGTCGGTATGCAAGTCAGTAGTACCAATTTTGAACTCTCCCTCGCTAATGTTGAGCTGATTCAATAGCTGAACAAAGGGGGTGTTGGGGCTGCGACCAGTGAAGCTTGAATAGCTTCCAGTGGCATTGCAATGCCACAGTGAGACCAGCGCATTGGGAAGAGGCTCGCACGTTGTCATGTCGAGGACACCAATGTCAAGGACCAAGGGCACTCCAATCTGATCCTCACTCATATCCTGACGGAGGGTTTGTGACCTAGGCCAGTAGTAGGGGCCAGATGTGACATCAGGTGTCAAGACGCAAGTGTCGTTTTGGAGCACCTCATAGTATGGGGCCTCTGTAACGATCTCGTATGTAGTGTTGCCCGATCTTCTCTCGAGATCCAAGTCTCGCTTCATTTGACTACGGCGCTCGTATCTGCGTCGGTTGAGCTTCGCGGCTCCGGCAGAGCATCTCTTGGAGAGATCTGCGTGGCGCTTCATGATACCAGTGGAAGGCCTCTCATGAGCCACTGCGCAGGTGGCAAGCGCACCGACAAGGGCAATACTTGACAGCTTCATGGTGATAAAAGAAGATGGTTAGAATGATGAGCATGAATTGTGTGTGAGGGACAGGCGGTGGTGGGTAGTATTTTCTCACATGAACACATATGAACTTTTATATCAGTTCTTTTCTAACATCTACCTTAAACGAATGTTTATCCATCTAGCCAACCTCACTCAAAAAACCTTCGGAATGTGGCTTGACACGGGAGTCGCAACGAGTGGATAACTCCAAAACGTCCCCCACAACATCCCAATATCTAGCGGATCGCATTTGATCACCTGTATCACTGGGAGCCATCGAGATCAAATCATGAAGCCCCCATTTGCAAAATGCTGGTTTCATACATGGGTCAACTGCCGATTCATGCCCAATATTCGCAACTTCATCTCGCGTCTCCGGCTCGGATGACGTGGAATTGGCCTTGGCGGCTATTCCCCTGGATCGTCGTCGCCGTCCTGGTGGATCTGGGCAAGGCTCTTATCAAGCATATATCTGAGTAAAATCCTCCAGAGCCGCTTAAGCCAATCACGATTTCAAGTACAGGCATGAACTGGAGCCATGACAGGGGTTGGGTTTCAGGTCGCCATACGGAACAGTCCCATCTCCAAATAGCTGTTTAACGAAACTAGGGATGACAAACCAACTTGTCCAAGTTTGGTGCAAACATGGACACACGGGTTATTAGCAGAGTTGGAATGATTGCCTCATGTTGAGTGAAGATGAGTATTTGGACAGCGAGTGGTAAAAGAAATGCAGAAATGCCTGGCAAAACTACCTGTCTACTACTCAGTGGTCGGCGGAGCCTTCTCAACTGCAACTCCAGCGTCGTAATCACGGACAATCGTACTTCGGGATGTGGGAGGATTCCCGTGCACTCGCTCCACAGGGCTCCGCCGAGGCGAAATACTTGGCAATATGATCCAATCAACAGGGAAGACACACCGCTTGCCGGCGCTTCGTGGGCCCATTTGAACAGTGTCGATTGGGAGAACCCATTGGAGTGTTGTTGAATATTATTGTTCTTGTTTTCTTCAAAGGTCTGCATGGTTGAACTAGTATGGGAGACTAATTCATTATTGAACTCCTTCTGCTATGGACCACCGTGACGGGCCACGTTACAAATCGGGGCTGACGACTATCACAAGGCCTCGTCTCGTCAAAGCCAACCACTCTATTCGAAAACATCCGTCAAAGTCTAAGCCCGCAAGCCACAAGATGCGCCTTGGTGCCGGGATAGGGCTGTTTCAATGCCTGCCGGTAGGCTTAAAACTCTTACTCGGGTGGATCTGGTTGCACCTAATCTGGGCTTGATCCATTAAATCCACTTCGCGCCACAGTAATACATGGGTCTCAGAGGTGAAATGCGACATTTCAGACTGTTTTCCGTGCTTTGGACCTACTACTTTTGAATTACGCTGTGACCTGCTCTATCTTTTCTATTTATGCCGCATTCTCAATGGATGCGCCTCCGTATTGAACACATACTTCATTTGCCCGTCGCTCTTTATCTGGTACTCTGCGTCATCTGTGAATATCAGGTACAAGTACTTGAGTGTCTCTGCAAGCCAGAAACTCTCCATCTTGTCAATTCTTTGTGCCCCCTTGTCCTCTTTGCTGACGTCTTTGTTCATCACATCACGGAGTCCACTGAACCCTCCGTCAACGCAGGTCATCCGATCCAGCGCTTCGAAGGCCTCCCACGCCCACGCCTGCCACAGTGGATTCCCCGTCGCGCGATACGCGTAGTAAAGGCTCTCAATTGTTTCGGGTCGCAGGATATACTCGGAATTGATAGGCCAGTAACCGCTGGATTGATAGAAAGATTCCCACTTTTTGGGCGGCGGGCGATTCGCTTCCTTAATGGTGAGCGGTTGGTGGTCATCAACCCAACGGAATTCCTCAGGTCCAATTCCCGAGGGGCTTTTGCTGTAAACCTTGAAGTACGACTCAGCAAGATCAAGACCAAAGTTGATCAGGGTCTCGTTTTGGAAAAGCAGGCCGCCAAGAACAAAGGAGCCGCCGCAGACGCTGGCCACTATTCCACTGATTAGAGACTGCGCCCGATGGGATATTGTAGACAGGGCTGGAAGAACTTACAATGGCTCGATGTGGGAACAGTAATGTTTGCACGAAACTCTCCCAGAAAAGTCAAGTCCGGTCGGGTTGTTGGACTGGAGGCCAGATATCGCATCGAGGATTCAGCAGCCATGAGCCAGCTGTCGCCATACTCGGCAAATGCCACAGGGTCGTACGCATACATCTTGATGAGGTACTCGTAGTAACTGTCCGACCCGCCTCCCCAACCGGCCTGATAATCCCCGAATTCGCCAGTGCGAAGCCGGACATATGTGCCCACAAGGCCTGGAAGTCTGAAGTCCAACTCGGGTTTCGGGTGAAGCAGATGCGACTGCGCTCTCTGTGCAAGGGCAGCGTAGGTGGTGTTTCCAGTCAGGTCACTCAGCCGAGTCCACTCGAGTACTAGGGTTCCAATACATGTGATTGAACTATCGATGTTGCCGTGTCTGCGTGGGTGTGGGGTAAAGATGATTTCATCGTCTGGGACTCCGCTTGGCGTGTCAAAGGCAACGCTGAGCATATCGGCAAGCTTTGTAGCTTTCTCCAACAACGCATCTCTCAAATGCGGCTCTTTAACTAGATGTTTGAATGGACCGGAGAGCAGGTCGTAGGCTGTACGAAAATAGGTGCATGGTTAGTCTGGCAAACTAGAGACATGTTCGGCATCATTGCCTCAGACACGGTTGGGGTACACCGTACCTGAAAGTAAACCTCCGAGATAACGGATAGTCGTCTCAAAGAGTGAAATCAACTGGTTTTCAACCGCAGTCACGGTAAAGTCAGTCTTGGCAATCTGTCGCAGAATCTTGTCCACAATGTCGGCCTCATTCATGATGATGGCCGTGCTCAGACCATCTACAGCCGTAGCGCCCCACCCGTTGCTGTAATCATGGTCAAGTCGTGTTAGTCTACTGCCATGGATCGATCGTCTGGGAAAGCGGAACTTACCGATCATTCTCGAATGTCTTTTCGAGCGGGCGCAAAGTGTCGTGGGGGAAGGCGTATTTTTCATACTTGTCCCACGATGATCGGAAAACCTCCTTGATAGTAGCCGCCCTCGGGCTATCTCGTGCGGGCTTGACAGGCACGTCCTGGGCGGATCGCTCACGTCTCTCCGAGCGAGATTGGAACAAGTAGAGAACTAGTTGGACCGTGATAAATGCTACGCCCAGCCATAGGATGGCCCGGGCTACTGGTCTTCTCATATCGGCTCGCTACCGAAACGTGGTAAAAAAAAATAATCAAAATGAGGGGCAAACTTGGGAAAGGCGACGGTTCCGGCAGCTAGGGCGGCGTTACTGGTGCTAGTTATTTTATGAATTTTGTTGTCCCCTGATTCAGTCAAAAATCAACAGCCGATGTTAATTTACCGAGTCTCGGCCCCTGGCCCGAACTATCCATCCCCGCTATACTAGGTTGAGATAAAATAACGATGCCGCTTTTAAGTATGAGCAAATGTTCATGTTAACTACGGACTAACTCCAAAGATCTGTTAAAGCGGCGCATAGATTTCCATTGAACAGGCATAGCGGTATCGACATGGTGTAATTGCTTCTCTGCATTAAGCATCGGGGAAGCGGTAGATCAAGAGTCTCGACCCCCCCCTGAGACAATAGATTAGCGACTGTTCGCCATCGACTATTGACTTAGCGCTGGACT
The DNA here is from genome assembly GCA_004380915.1 of Calonectria pseudonaviculata. NCBI lineage: Eukaryota > Fungi > Ascomycota > Sordariomycetes > Hypocreales > Nectriaceae > Calonectria > Calonectria pseudonaviculata. The sequence continues at coordinate 1,410,956 of PGGA01000010.1, read as the reverse complement.
TACCCATCTTAGCCTCTCCAACGATGAAGACGAGAATGTATTTGTATCCCCTGGGAGTCCCCTGGTGATGAGGTTTTGTTCCTCTGCACGTCGTTAATTCATTCATTCATTATTGTCGTGACTCTCTTTTCTTACGCTCATTAACTACCAGCCAATATGCGTTGGATTTCTGTCTGCACCGTCCTTGGTGCTGTCCTGCTGCCGGCCGTTAATGCCCGCCCATTATGTCGTGTGAAGGGGGTGGCCGAAACGGTCGCCACCACATATGAGACTTCAATCCCGACCTCGACCGAAACCTATTCTGCGGCCGCCACCGAATCGGTCACATCGGTCACATATACTCGTACTAAGACCACAACTAGCCCTGTCACCACCAAGACACACTCGACGACCGCCAAGGCATACTCAACAACCACCACGGCTACGCCTACGACCACTGCGACACCAGAGCCAACGGTCGGACTTCTTAATGGTGGCTTCGAAGGGGCAGATCGTTCAATGTGGAACCTGAGGACCGTGGAAATCGTCCATGACAAATCAAAGGCCTCCAAGGGCGAATATTATGCGTGAGTTTACCTTGATACTGCATGACCTATTAATACCTTGCTAACATACGTAGCCGTTACTACGTCAATGAGCAGGAGGCAATTGGCGGCAACAATGTGAACCAGACCATCAATGGCCTCGACACAACTATGCTTTATCGACTTTCGTTCTCTGGAGCGATGCTCAGCACCCCTGACTTTGGTGACGCCTTGTGTTACATTGATATGATGCAGGGCGAAATCACCCTCCAGTCGTGGCCAATCAATAACGCCGCGGTGTCGAGCGGGTACAAAACATATGTTAGCCGAGATATGATCCTTCCGTCTGATTTTGCCTTAACCTTGCGCCTCCGCTGCACTCGGGATAAGCTGGTCACGGTAGATTTTGCTGTTGACAACATCATCCTCGCACCTGTTGGAGTCGTGCCAAAGGTGCAATGATGCGTTGCTACTAGATAGGTGTCTACCATAGTCTTTCCTATAGAGCCTTTACAATTCTGAAATAGAATAACAATTCTATTTGGTGTTGCGAGAGCCACCTGATTCTCGCTTCTTTCATATATAGAGTTTTAATCCAGTCCGAATCCATGGCTCACACGTGTCTCACTTCACTCATGTTCTGTGCATAGACGGAACCTCTCGCGCTGAACGCGGCGGACAGCCAAGATGCAATTAGAACCATTAATCCGCGTGTGTTTGACAAAACCACACCGATGACAACGGAATTTACTATTGGATGGTTGTCCGAAGCTATTCAGTCGCTCACGCAGATTGATATCTTAGAACAATGAAAAATATGGACCAAGACATTGACTCCCACCACATCAAGAGGTCTGAAACCAGCTCGAGATTGATGGGGATATCTGAGGCTCCAAGTCCCATATCCTCAAGCCCCTGGATAAGGTCGCTGCTTTGTTCCTCAAATTCTTCGCTTACTGACGGAGTAGCAATGCTCGACGTTGCTGGTAGCGCCACCTTGACCAAGATTCCCAAGAACCTGGAAAATCGTATTGCCATGTGTGTGTTGGCGGGAGTTTTATGATGAATTACTTCGATGATGGAATGAAGAAGACGGATGTTTAAATTTCTTTGGGTGGTGCTCTGTGTTTTCATCCAATCGCCTCTTGATTAATGAATGCCAGGTCTTGATAATAGTCCCCAATTTGATATGAACACATACTTTGAGCAGGTGGAGACTTGCTGCAACGATAAACAGCCAAGATCGGACCGGCAAGTACACCATTGGCTTTTCAGGTCCTAGAATATCAACAAATACAAATAAGAGCGCATAGTTTGCTAGCGCTGCTTGGATAGCAAAGTGTGATTAGACCTTGAGGCTTTCATTTGTTTTGGCCCCATCACTTGATTGCTTGTGCTGCATTGTATTAAAAAGCGGTTTCCTGTACCATTGTCAATACAAAAGGTGGCCAAAATTGAAGAGGAAGAGAGAAATGCTAATGCTTATTTGCCATGACATCTTATTACTACGACCAGCTGGAGCTACTATGTTTGGCTTTTCCATGAGGGTTGTCATCCCATACTTGTGCCGTCCGACGAGCGAGTCTGTTTTATTAAGAAAGCCGTGGAAGCCAGGTATTAGGTCACCCGGGGGGTAAATAGCATCACTATCCCCTTCTGTAAAAATATATGGGGTTGTTAATTGCTTTTACATGCCAGATGCTGAGTGTACGTCGGATCCTATATGTGTGGGGACCGGATACTTTCGGATCACCAGGTATTCTCGATTACTATTTTCATCCTCTTCATTAATCTGCTAATTGGACGCCGAATTGAAAATCCCGGCGGGGTACCTTGTAATTGACATTTGAACTCCACTCATTTGGAGGTCAAGTTGGGGAAAGATGGGACGAGATTCCAGGGAGGTTGAGAAATGTGCAATATTTAAGCGACAGTCTACCATCCACGTACTTTTACAACACTTCGTTCTCATCTTAGAGATGGCAATAAATCAAATTGTGGAGGTGGGCTCTGGCGTTAGAATTGATGAAAAGCCCACCGTTGTATGTCTAGAAGGGATTTCCGATTCGTTTACCTATGACGAATCACTTCAACTCAACGAAGCCGCAAACAAGAAGTTGCATCGAAAGATTGACTGGAAACTAATGCCTGTTGCGAGTCATGTCTACATTTAATTAAAGACACAAACTCTAACGAGGCCGGCTTTGCTTCACCTATGCCCTATAATGCTACAACAAAGCAATCCTTAGCCAGGCAGTCATATTTGGCCTTTGAGACGATTTGAACATTGACGATGGGCTCAAGTACTCATGTGTATCTTTCATCCTATACTTCGGCTACATTTGTGGCCTTTCTTGGTCAAATTACTGGCTAAAGAGAGCAAGAAGTGGGACACTTTTTATGGCAGTTCTGAGCTTACTCATGGGTTGGAATACTTAACGGATGGGGAAATCAAGTCTTTCAGGCACCATTTAACTAGCAGTATTTTTATCTAGTGTTTTTAATAGTAAATATCAATGCAAAAGCATCAATTGAAACAATGGATAAGATACGAGGGATTGCCTTAGAGTGCAATTGTTAGATCAGGTACCATTTATGATTAAATATTCCTAGCAAATGATCCTATATTTAATTGTAGTAATCGACAGTAGCAAAAATTTGTCGAGCCTTAATGATGCTCGTGGCCCGACTGTGGGTAAGTCTCGTGCGGCAAGGTGGATCAGGGCGTCATCGGCCCTGTAGATCCCGGTTTTATAGAATGAGGAGGACTTTGAGACTCAGTTGATCTGCATATCATCTTGCCCCTGCCCAAAGTTATCTGGATGATGGCAAATACTTCACGAGTGGCGAACGCCCCATAGATAGCAAGGTGCATCATAAACCAACACGTAAATTTGGATGTAAAGGCTCATTGCTTCTACAGCCCGAAATAGGAGCTCCTGTATGGACGTGAAACCCAAAAAAAAGGATGCAGCGATGGCACCATTATAAATAGCGCCAAACGGGTAAGTGTGCCATGCTATGTAATCATCCTAGTCAGCCCCTTGGCATGAGGACCCTTGAGTGACCCTGACATACCCGGCAGGTCGGTCCACAGTGTCGGAACAACAGAGCCGAAAACTTGGAGATATGGGACCGTTGCAGATTTATTACCTGTAAAGCCCTGTGCGTATTTCGTTTCTTTGGTCGCGCCCGCTAATTTGGGACTTGTCAGTCTAGTTTCGGAGTACACCCACTTTGCAAGGCATTGGAGCCGGGAGCCATTCATTCCGCATACTGGGCTATCGGAGCCGCTGCGGATTTTCAACTTTTCATGGCCACACAGATTTATATCAGCTTTGTCGCGCCCATTGAGCTGGCCGTAATTTGTGTCCTCGGTGTGCAGTTTGGATGCTGTGTGCTTGGCCGGACTAGAGTATGCTAAGACCTTTCCGATGCTACCACCACAAGGGCTCTGGCCGAAAGTCTACTAATGATTCCCATGCATGTCTTTGTTATATCTTACTAGTTAGCCCTAGCGAACGTGGGATGTGCAATCCGAATGGGAGAGATCCATTCGCTTATGGGTGTGATAATTGAATAAAACAATACCCTTCGACATTATCGTTTTGCATAGCGGCATATTTAAATGTGTATTCGTCGAGATTGATTGTTCCTCACAAGATGAACAATTATTTATCTTCTTAATGGTGTTGAGTTTGCCCAATTCCTTTTTCTGCTCGACAATCATGCCACAGACGAGTGCATAAATACCCTGTATCTGTTGGTTCGCAATGCTATCATGCACCTCTGATAGACTGTCATTGGTTCGCATCAGGGTTTATCAACAGGGGTATACGCGGCTATAAAATGTCTGATATCCTTGGATGAGGGGTAATCCGGTGTCGCAAGAAAATATTCTTCCTTCAAAAATAGATCATCGCCTCTGAAAAATGTGCCCGGACGACGCTGCAGACCTTGGTGCAGATCCTGTGGTGGATCTAGGTGACAATGTCATACACCTTACCCTTCGCTAAATCACCATTGGCTAACCTCGAACCCACAGGAGGACCTTGACTCTTCTCTTGGGGAGGTACGGAGACCTTTGTATCCCTTAGCCAACAAGATAATTTTTCTGACCATATCAAACATCAGGACACAGCCTCATCCACTCAGAGCGTTTCTGCCTCAATTCTAGACTACCGTCGTGAGAATGGGAGAACGTATCACCGATATAAGGATGGAAGTAAGCTCTGGCAACTCTAGTTTCCTATAAGCTTTATATTTAACAAACTCAGAATATAATCTCCCAAATGACGAGGTTGAAAACGAGCGGTTAGGTAGGAACATCGGGAACAAGAATCGTAAGATTTTCACGCTAATCCTAACCAGATCTCCAACACCATCAGTGGCTTCTCACCTTGCAGGATGGTCTAGGCCTGGCACCCTCAAACAAGGCCGGGTCAGGAGTGAAGCGTGTTCTTGATCTAGGCTGTGGCACAGGAATTTGGGTGATTGACTTTGCCGATGAGCATCCAGTGGCTGAGGTGACGTGGATCTCCCGAAAGGGCATTGGTTCGTAAAGTTGGGCAATAATTACTAAATGGACTGCAGGTTATCGGTATTGACCTCTCTCCTATCCAACCAGACTTGTACGTTGTCGGCCACGGGCCGTTCAGGAATGTAGCCTAACGTCTCGGCAGTGTTCCTCCAAATGTTCGTTTCATAATTGACGACATTGACGAAGAGTGGAACTACTCGGCACCATTTGACTATATCCATAGTAGGGCGATGAACTTTAGCGTTAAAAGCTGGAAAGACTATCTTCAAAAAATTTATGAGTAAGGAAAGCCCAATACTGACCCAGCAATTGGGTACGCTAACACCAATAGCAATCTAACTCCTGGGGGGTTTGTCGAGGTCCAAGAAATTGATGTCATGCTGACTTCCGATGACGGTACTCTTAGAGATGACCATCAACTCCACAGGTGGTGCACTCTTCTCAATGATGCCTCAGTCAAGGTTGGTAGGCCTTGCGAGAGTTTCGAGAACCTAAAGATAGCGATGACAGATGTCGGCTTCGCTGATGTTAGCTTAAATCGGTTCAAGTGGCCAACAAACCCCTGGCCTAAGGATAAAAAGCACAAAGAAATTGGGACATGGAGCAAGGTAAACTGGACAGATGCGTTAGAGGCGCTCACAATGGCACCCTTCACCAGGATTCATGGGTGGTCCAAGGAAGAGACTTCCGTTTTTTTGACGCAAGTCCGAAAAGATCTCGTTGACTCGACAATTCATGCATATACGCCAGTGTACGTAACAAGCCCCTGATACCATTATGGCAGTTCTAATATAATCACAGATGCTCTCTCTATGGAAGGAAACCCGAGTTACAACCTACCGAATCGTGAAATCTTTCAGAACTTGGGCAGTTATTGCAGGATGCCCATCACGACAATTGTGGGCGGTGGTCGGAATTTGGTCCGAGAGTCGGCATCTAATTGCCGGGATAATCCTCTTAGTAATTGCCAAGGGAATTTCCAAGACTAGTCCAAAGTTGATTTACGGCTTATCAGGCCGGGATAGAGCAAAAAGCTTCTATTGGGATTGCTCCAGGGTGATTAAACTGGTTGTGTAGTAGTAGCTTAATCCCGGGACACATGTCACTGGCCAAACTTTCTCCAACACTCCCTAAGTTACACTGAGATGGCAGCTAAGATGGCCAAACATAATGGTGGCCCGTAAGCGGCAATGCATAGATACTTTGTTGACTTATGACTACTCGATGAAGGATCCAACTCCCCTCTTCTACCATTGATGATTCGTGTGAGAATATTCAGTCAGTGAAACGTTGAATTTCTGTACTCACCCCCCGGTGTTGTATAAGTTTGCAGTAAATCATTGGATATCTCAAAACAAGTCATTGTATGTCATAAAATAAGCAGGGTTTCCTAAGAAATGAATTAGGGTAATGGATGAAGCAAACGGAAAGGTCATTGGGGTAGCCGGGCTGTAATGCTCGCCTAGTCCCCCACCATCCACTATGCACGCTTCCTATTTTGATGTATATGAATAAAAACTGCGCAAGTGGACATCCCGGTATTCTAGAAAGATCTAAGGCTTTGCATAATAAAATACGACGCCTCAAACGTCTACGTTCCTACAAGATAAACAAGTCTTTTGCTTGCAGCTCATGTGTGCACTAATAGCACTCCCAAATACCACTATAATATCCTTTCACGACCTTGTTTCTTAAATCTATGTTTAAACATATGATACTGGTTGACATGTGTTGCGTAGCGCTATTTGGTCACCTCTAGCCGTGGAAGGGAGTATTGAAAGAGCCTTGTTTTTTCTATGAATAGGGGTTTGTGCATTGTGGGTTAAGAACACAATGGAGCAGGGCTTTGTTGTAGGGCTGCTACAACCAATCATATAACAGCCTATTGCAACAACATGGCATGTCACGTTGGAAGATTGTGTCACTAGTGTAGAGTAACTAGTAAAAAAAACCATTTGCGATCCTTGCCACTGCCACTACTCAAACTGTGCTTAATAATTTCCGAAAAACTTTGAGCCTTGTGCATGTATACATCTTTTAGATTAAAAGGCGAGTTTTATTTAATCATCCTGAATGCCGTATCTCGTTGGTGATCGTACACACCCGGGACAACTCGGCACATCCAAAGGGGGGGATGATACACACAGGGATGTGTTGTGTTGCTATTGCACGCATATAAGCGCCTAATTTATTCAACATAACATTAAGATATGCTTCATCTTCTCAATGGGACCAATGTCAAAGCCATTTGACAACCTGTTTTTTCCTTGGCTACCAACCAGGCTGAATCCTAATAAGCTTATTCCTGTTGCCAAGAACACCGAGGCAGGGATGCGAAGGCGTACAATTCCTTCTCTTGTCCTTCAGCTAGGCCCATTGAGGTATAGCATTGTGGATCAATTCCTGGACAGGCCAATACGGGATTGCGAATTCACCCACGGCCTGCGACCACCATCTGCAACTAAGACGTGAAATCCTACGGGTTTTTATTTCGCACGTCGGATTTCGCGATGGTGAGACGCTGACAATCGCCGAAACAGAACCATTCTGCACCTCCGTGATGGGGGCGATGACGATGATGCTGATCTGGCCGTTGATGAATTGCTTTGACTTCTGGAAATCACAGTATATATTCGTCTTCTTGTCATGTTTATGTTTATGTGTTAATTTCTTTCAGCAAGCAGCCTGTTTCGACAAGAACATTCTTATGAATCCATCTCGCAGCGAGTTCAAATAGTCATCAAAATGTCTTCCATCATCCGAAAAGTCGAAATTTCGGCCTTTGGAGATTCTTCCAATGTCAACATTGTCACTGCCCAGATACCTCCTCCGACCGAAGGAGAGGTTCAGGTGGATGTCATCTACTCCGGCTTCAGTGGTGCCGATGTCAATATGCGCCTCGGTCATTATTACCAGCAAAAGCCTGCCCCACTGACGCCCGGTTATTGTTTCGTCGGACGTGTCAGCCGCAACGGTCCCGGAGCTTACAAGTTTCAACCGGGTGAGGCTGTTCTTGGCCTGACCATGCACGACTCACAAGCTGAGAAGGTCAACTTTCCCGAATGTTTCATCGCTAGGGTGCCTCCAGGTTACGATCTTCTCAAGGCTATTGCGCTGCCTGTCGACTGGGCGACGGCATACGGTCTCATACATCGTGGTGCCAATGGCCATGTCAAGCCAGGCGCTCGCGTATTCATCCACGGCCTCAGCGGCGCCTGTGGCTATGCCCTCTTGAATCTGTGTAAGCTCTACGGCGCCAATATCTACGGCACGGCTTCGGCGCGCAACCACGAGACCCTCCGACAGATGGGGGTCACGCCATTCGTATACACGGACAAGAAGTGGATCGAGGAGATGAAGAAGCTGGGGGGCGCTCACGTCATTTTCGACCCCCTCGGCTTCGAGAGCTTTGACGAGTCGTACCAAGCCTTGGGCTGCAGGGAGCCCAGCGTGCTCGTTGGGTACGGAGGCAACTCGGTCACGCTGTCAAACGACTCGCCGGCCAAGGCCCGGCTGATGTACGGCATGATAGCCAAGCTGCTGTCGCGCAACGTGGCCGTGTGGGCCAACAAGAGGACGCGGTTCTGGTACATTGACCGCAACCAAAAGACGTTCATGCCGGACATGGAGGCGCTGCTGAAGATGGCCGGAGAGGGCAAGTTGGATGTGGTCATCAAGATGGTCTGGGACATGCAAGATATCCGAGCGGCGCACGACAGCTGGGGCAGACAAGCAGGGATTGGGTCGATGGCGATTCGAGTACGCAAAGATGTAGCTTGAACGATATTATAAGGCCATTTGTTTATTCCAATTACTGGTAGCTGACATATTGGGGGCAGTTTGCCGTAAGCTGAGCATGCCATCAATGGCATTGTGGAATATCAGTGGCCGTTGAGTGTTTTAATGCTTACCCCCCCTTATATTTACAATGAATCTAATCTCATCATATCCCACAACGCACTATCCCGGTGTTGACTGACCCACCGTAAGGCTCCTTGGTCTGGGGGTGGATCACGCTCGTTTGGTGGGCAAAGAACGCTAATCAAAGAGGGACAAAACCCGTGTCACGGAGCCGGACCGTGGATTGTAGATCAGTTTAGCCTTTTGCTGCCATTTCCTCTTCCTTGACTGATTTCTATTGGACTCATTGTAGTTTTTTAAAGCTTTTATCCACGGTGCAAGGCGAAAACGCTTACGTAGCCCATTTGTCTTTAGCTGCCGATCTCAATATCTGAAACTCAAGTGGCCCCGGATGTCGCGCAATTGCAGTGTTTCAACAGGCCATTCCACGAAGATGGGATGCGCGGCCTCTGCCATGTTAGCTTGCGACATTGAGTTGGCGCTGCCGTCGCCCTGTTATCGTCCCTTGGCGAATGCCAGTCGTCAGCTGTGAGTGCCGCTCCGAGCGGATCACCGGGCACCGGCGGCGGGTCCCCCACCGTCAACAGCGGCACCGGCCTCTACAACCTCGCCGACGGCCAAGTTGTCAACGGTGGTACCTACTCATGCAACAATAGCGATATTAGCGTGTTTGTTGCCAATGGCACTGCCAAAGCTGGCATGGTTGACACGACAGTGACCAAGTCGGCTAACTCGTCCTCATCCGACGACAGTAGCTTCTACGGTCTGAATGCAGGGGTCTTGGCCGTCGGAAACGCCGTCCTGAACATTACCGGTGGTTCCGTCACCACCACTGTCGAGAGCTCCGACGGTGTCTTGGCTTATGGCAACTCGACCATCTACATCGCCGACACCTATGTCAATGTGGTAAACGAAAACTCGGGCGGCATCGAGGTTGCCGGCGGCGGTACCATGTACGCCCCCAACCTCACTATTGACTTGGTAAACCGGGCCGCCATCCGCAGCGACCGTGGCGGAGGCACCGAGGAGCTCCACAATGTGATGTTGTACCAGAGCATGAGCCCTGACGGCACCAAGACCGATGGACTCGCCATTAGCATTGACTCTACAAGCAACTGGACTCTCGCCACCCACGGGTACATCACCGACTTTACTGGCAGCCTGGGCAATGTCGCTCTGGGATCCTACAAGCTCTACGTTAACGGCACTGCAGCCTCGGCCTAATTGCTGGACCAATTAGCCATTGTTTAGATAGGTATGGTGCATGGTACAAAAGGTTGAACATTGCCCTGGGGACTTGAAAGAAGTATTCGAGGCGTTGAATTCACAAAGCAATACTGAAAACGCAAGAGGTGGGTTTATTTCGTTTAGAACAAACATGCACGAAGCCTCGTTCCAAAGACCTCCACCATCGAGCACCCTACAGGGTCCAAGCCTATTCTTGAGCCAGCATAGAAATTGATGATCCAAAAGTAGTGTGAACCCTTTCAAATGATGTGATATAATGGGCCAGGTGAACATTACATGAGGTAAGGTTAGAGATGGACACTCCCCAGCAAAAGCATCGGGATGAAATGCGGAGGAACTGGATGTCTTTCACGGTACGCTGAACAAGGAACCTGCATGATGCTGAAAAAA
>PGGA01000010.1:1379487-1400383 GCA_004380915.1 Calonectria pseudonaviculata | reverse complement strand
GACACTGGAAGCTACCGATCTTTTGAGGTGCCCAACGTTTGCCCAGCCTTTTAGACTTGGGCTCACGAGATTGTGTACAACGTCGGGTACTGTGAAGTGAACCCAAATGTGACGTGGGAAAATACCCCAAGGGCCTCCCCCCAACCTTTTCCAGATCTTTGAATGAATAATGTACTTTTAATGACCACACAGAGACGATTTAATTGTCAAGCCAGTGTAATGAAATACCTCCTGTTTTTTGGGGGGTTTTTTTTTCCTTGTCCCTCTTAGTTTCGCTCATCCAGATTTTTTTGCTGGAGCGTCGCGTGTTGAGCTCCACTTAGTTCTTGCTGGTGGAGACGCGAACCAGATCAGCGAGAGCCTCAATGCGCTTAAACTTGGCGTCCTGAATGACACCTGCAGCAAGTTAGTAGAGTCGCGTGGGTATTTGGAATGCAGCCAATGTACCTGCGTCGGCATCGTTGGAGAAGGTGGCGCTCCACTCGACAAAGGTGCTGCCCTCGAGCTCTCCCGAGGTGACGGCGTGGCAGCGGATGGTGCTCATGGCGCTGGTGTAGCTGACTTCAGGGGTGGAGGTGATGATGCTGTAGGTGATGTAGTGGTTAATGGTCTGCGAATGGCACGTCGCCGGTCAGCACTGGCAATGGCCCACGGGCGCCTGCTGCAGATTCGCAGCCGGGATCCTTACGCTGTGCTCCTCCTGCTTCACCTCGACGACAGATCCGTCCTTGAAGGTCCACTTGACAATATCAGTGTCGGGGCTCGTGCCCTTGACCCACTCCGACTTGCTGAGGGCAGACCAAAAATTGGCAAAGTCCTGGAGCTTGATGTGGTGCCAGACGTGGGAGAGGGGAGCTCGAATGACGGCCGTCTCGAGGAGCGACGCAGACGTGGGGATGGGGCTGGGAGTAGACATGGTGAATTGGTTGAGGTTGTTCTTTTTGCTGCCGCGGGCGGTTCAATTGAGTCGATGGTTGATGACGGGCCGAGGATGAAGGATGCAAGTTGCAGAATCAAAAGTCCAAGGTGTGCCGCAGTACAGGTTTGCTAATGGAAATGGCAAGAGGGTGCATGGCAGGGAATGTCAGCTGGGTTGACGTCATGGAGAAGTCGTGTCCGTCTTCGAAATTGGCTTTGGAGCCAGTGTCATTACTGTCATACAAGTAGACGGGTCGGCGCGGGCAGTGATGGACGCATTTTGCCTAGTGCAGCGCTAATGGGGTGTCCATTGAAGATTTGCTTGTCCATTTTGATGAAAGCCTTTTCCGGAATTTGATCTGACATCAGCCTGATCTGTGGTTAAACACTTGTTGTTCTTGAATCCTGACCAGGGCTGCTTGCTTGGTGTGGAAAATCTCCGGCAGGCTGCCAGCGGCTGGGATTGGCTTTGTACTCGTAGCTTGTAGAACATTCCCTAATACGATTTACCACGCGAATTTAATCCCATTTGTCCTCCTGAAACCTCTCATCAAGATGAACTGTTGTCTTGAAGCAATCTACAAAAGGGCACGTGAGCTGGGCGGGTCTCGTCCACAGTTGCACACTTGTATACCCTTTTTTTTTTTCAGACCCTGATTTCCCCGCACCATGCACGCACGCTTATCTTATCACCACTTTTCTCGATGGGGTTTTTAGAATCAAACTCGAAGGTATGCTGCAGTAGAGGTTTACTGGTGGAAATAGGAAGAGGATAAGCACCAAGGAGTAACTCGCTAGATTGATATCATAGAAATGTCGTATTCAACGTCAAAATTGACTTTGCAGCCGGTATCTTAACAAGTAGACGGGTCAGGTTAGGGCATCCACTATGGCGCGTGACAATTTTTATTGTCCTTTTCTTGTCGCCTCTGCGGCCTCTCTCAGCATAATTGATTGATTAGCCCCAGACGGAAGCACTTTGAAAGCTTGGGAGGCAGGTCTAGCGATTTCGGACAACATCAAAAGACCAATCATCATCAATAACTTTCTCCATCGCACAGCACTGCTTGTCAAAGAGACAGACAAGCGGAGAGAGCTGCCAATCTAGATTACGAGTCCAAAACGTCCTGGAGGGTCGCAATTGATTTGACCTTGAAAACAACCATCCTAGTATCCTGATTGGCTATAGTAGAGGCGTATTAACCTGTTAAAAAATAAAATAAAAAGTAGCGCCCACGCAGCTAGGCACCTGATACAAATTTCAAGCAAGACATGATGACTTGCAGCGCCGTATGATTGAGCATCATAAACAAATAAAATGTCAGTTTACACAAGTTCTCAATCTCTTAGTAAGCACTTTGGTTAGAATTTTGCGCTATCTACTCTAACTATGATGTATAGTGAATCAAACGAGAGGTCTTGATCCCGGGTGGTGCACTCAAATTGATCAACAAACCAGCCCTCTTGAAATAGGTTCAAGTTCTCAGAAACGTTCGTTGTCTAGTCTTTAAGGTGATAAAAACAGTACCCAATAATGAATCAGGTTCAGGCCTATGGACCTGGTTTTGTGGCGCTAAACCCGAAACGAGCGTATAAAGAGGAGGCAAGTAAGACGCAGCCGATTATCCAGATAATTCTGAGATTATTCTCTGTGTTGTCGTGTCCATTCTGAGTTATTCTCTGGTCTCCCACCCTAGTAGCCGGACTCTCCTTGCCAAGTTTTAGATGAGGAGCGACATTATGGTCGATAAATGATTGAGAGACCCCAAGAGCTATTGCATCGGAGACTGCATTCCTCATCCGCCCAATGTACTCTTCTCGAATCACGCCATCAACTGTGTATCCCTCACTGACGTACACTAGCGCCTTGACTTGTTGGGAGCGGGATGGCTGCTGTCCTCCTGAACTAGAGGCAGTTCGTATGGTTGAGCAGTTCGATTCAGTTTCGGACGGGCCCAGACTTGAGTATTCTGATACTGTGGTCGGCGCCTGAGGTACTGAGATTGCCAGCTCCTCAAGCAGATGCGATAGCTTGGCCGCCTTGAAACCCGAATATTGCTCATGAAGCTCCATGGTGACTTCCAACTTGTGTTTTTGGTACAAGTTCTTAGATACGCCCTCGGAGCGATCCAGAGATTTCTCATCCTTGGGGCTGACGAGGTAAACGAAGCCCTCCACAAAGGAATCCGGCGTGGACTCTACCACGTTGGCCACGCCGCGTTGGTTAATTTGCCACTTGTAGCCAAGCAGTGTCGCCTTTCCCTTGAAGACGCTCCCAGGGCACCGACGGGCCATCTGTGCAAGATGGATATTGCTTCCATAGGCAAAGTAGAAGGTCTTGGCCTTCTTCCCTGTTGGCGATTGACGTTTGACTTTTGACGGCGGGGAATCCATTGTTTTGAGCGATTTTAAAGGTTGATGAATCGCAGTTGGACGATGGTTAGAGCATGGAATGAAATGTGTGTATGAGGTTTGGGGGAAGTCGTACGAATGTTGGTTTGGCAAAAAGCGGTATGTAGCTTGGGCAGGATATTTCCTGGCTTGGGTTGAGCCGTTGGGTTGCTATAAATGAGGGTCTCGTCGCACGACAACACCGTGTAACGCATCACATGCACTGTGTTTGGCGCTGGCACGCCCATCGCCAAGGCGAAGTGCATCTGGGCCATTGCAAATTTTCCGTCATGTAAACCAATTGACCAATTGTACACGTCAGAAATAAAAAGGTTATACCAGACGATGAGGTCGAATCAACGTTCCGGCCGTGTGTCACCGGTGGGGTAGTTTGCCACATAATCCTTGCAGTCTTGTAGCTACTACTTCCACACCTGTCGTTTGCATCTCAAATACTGATTGGATCTCAACGCACAACTACTCCTTGGCAGGTATTTCTATACTATCCTTTCCATCTATAATATTTTAAAAGGATTATGTTAAAGAGTTCTACACTAAGTATCCATTAACTGAAATTATATATCATTATATCATTCTTACAGCGTAACCTCTTTGCTCTTGAGCGGTGCATTCTGGTACGTCGTCATGCAATGTTTTCCCTTGTGCAATTTGCAGACACATCTTAGTACTAATCCGCCACTTGGAAAGAAATATTTCAACAACATTATCAATTCATTACTCTGCTCCTTGTCGATGATGCATAGAGGGATCTCCCCATTAAAATATTAAACACTGGGCTTTTGAACGGCAAGTCCCATTTCTCGTTCAGCGCGGCTAGTCGAATTTTTGGTTAGAACGTCTTGATCCAACAATACCCTACAACTCTACAGCTAGGCCTGTGGTAGGACAAGCTTGCGGCTTTCGGTATTAACAAAAGGGTTTGGGAGACTTCACTGATAGCAATACAGTCAATGGTGCCGATTCATGCACCACCACAGTGTTTTAGTATTCCAGTACTAACTAGATAATACATTGCTTTGGTAGTAGTCCATCTTTACTACTTGCCGGTGTCTGAAGACGGTTCAAGTCCTGCTTCAGAGTGGCGTTGATCCTGGCAACTAGGCTACTGAGCGGCACAGAGCTCTCTGCAAACCGGTAAAGAAGGTGAGTTAAAACATTGGATAATACATTCTGTATATACAGTATATGTACCCACGACATAAAATCATAGGGAGTATCCGCTGCATGAAGCAGTGTGTGGAAACAACATGGATCTGAGTAGCTTGTTTATTGGTGACGGGATTCGTCTGCATATCGAAACAAAGGAGGGCAAAACGTCGTTTTATGAAGTAGGGGCGTCGAGATATGTGATGAACATGCCCCTGAACAAGGCCGAGAAACAACTAAATATCATAGGATTGAAATGCATGGTGATTTGAACCCATCTCGACCAAGAAGTTTGTGCTTGGTCCGAAAATGATTGACGTATATAGCAACACAAAATAAAAAACTTCTCGATATCAGAGCGTATCCGCAAAAGGGAGCAAAAAAGGACGTAGCGAGCAATAATTATATATTTACTCTTTCGCTAGTTCCTGAAACGTGGGCTGCCGAAACGTAGGTGCCAGTATCGCAGTCAGCTGGCAAAAGCCCATGCGCCAACCCCGGGCAACTCTATAAATAGAGTGTCGGATTGATTGGTATCCCACAATAGGTCACCATTAATCACCACGGTGAGGAAATTTCCTCTCTTACTAGTTTCATGACATTGGAACTTTTATATCCACGCTTGTCCCTCACATTTGAAGCTGACTGATTTACCATATGCCACACAGTGACATGCGATGATGAAACAGAATCATAGCTGCAGGCCCTATATTCGTTGTTGCGCCAGCGTGAAGAAGGCTTGATTTTCTAATAAGCAATGCTGACACCAGCAGATGGTCGTCGTAAGGAGTTGTACCCACCAAACTCACCGCCATGCGACGATTCATTACGATATGTCATGACGAGGCCTTTTTAGATAATTGTCATATCATTGATCCATCGTATTACTGGTGACATGAATGGCAGCCTCGTTGAAATGCGACCAGGTAGATAGAATAGTGTGCATTCTAGGCCGAGACTTGGCGTCGAGGGGAAATTGGAGCAATTGATACCAAGCTTTTCAACAAGCGGGTCGTGCTATTTAGGGCAATGGATCAAGTCTCTCATCGTCCAATAAGTTGGTCCGTGAATATGACTAGATCAATGTAACCACGTGTCTACGGTAGCACATCAGAATCTTGCAGAAAGAGGAATGTATGGAGATGGAATCGACTCCATAAAACGCGGGAGTAGTGCAGATGGCCAATCAGTGGGCTCAGCCTGGCCCATGACGGATGGAGCGGAGATCCATAATAGTGCCCAATTTCCTGGCATGCGAGGGGGGGTTAGAGGGAGATTATGAAAATGGGCGGATTTGGTCAGACTAAAAACCCGCCAAATATCATAAACGCCGCATTGGCTTGAAGCGTGCTTAGAGTTCACCGGGGGGTTTTGATAACGTTAGACAGTCCACCTGGCCATCGGTTACTTTCTACGGGCCATCTTCTGCTGAGACGGCCATCGCAGTTGATTGTCGTCGGCCGGGGTCTCAAATTAACCTTTGAATAGGCGTGTGGAGGTCTCGCATCGATAGGCCAGGCCACGCGGATCTAATGGATGTTTGAGGAGCCTCGGTCGGTCACGGCGGAAGATGTGTCACGCAGGGTTCTCGGCTGGGCTGCATAACACTGCCCAGGCCATGTTTTTGGCTCTGTTCGGAGGACACCCTTTGAGTGCAATAAGCCGCAGTCATATTGCCTTTTTCAGCAACATGCCTCATGCGGTGCCCTGCTGTGCCTCACTTTCGGCCAGTTAGGACATGCTTGATTGCCCAGCAGCAGTGACACCTATGGCCATGGCCCACTTCATCCCCTGCTAGCGTCTCATATCGCCATGGCACAATGTGGTAATGAACCCACCTTCACCCTCTTAGCGAAATCTTAAGAATAAGGAAGTTAACCAAGGAGAAATTTTTTGTTTACACCTGCGCAATTTTTAGATCCGTATTCACTGACTATATTGTTGCGTCTCCAAACCGAAGACCTAGGCAGGTCCCAGACGAGAGGCTCGCACCATCCCCCCCCAACGAACCAGAATCCACGGGCCAATCATGATGCTGGAGAGAGCGCTGGACCCCAATAAGCTTGGCCCTGTCATGTTCTTGTACCTAAAGCCCATTCCGGGTTATCGGGAATACCTAAAAGACGAGTTTGCAGCCCTGTCCAGATCGGTGTGGAAGGACGAGACCAAAACACGGTATGCTGGAAGCAATGACAAAGAATCTCGGTGTGGAGTCGCAGTTCTGGATCTGACCATGCAATCACCAGCTGTCATTATTGGCTTTACCCTGAAGATAATGAGAATGAAATTCGTCTTATCGATCTTTACACCGACCTAGAGGGCATGGAATCTCATGCAACAAGCGACTTAGCATGTGAGACATCAGTTAACCAGGCATTCAGCCCAGACAGATCCCGATCATTCACTAACGTATACTTCCCCGCATCAAGTCGTCACGTTCCGGCGCATTGAGCAGTTTGGTGTCTCTTTGGACTTGGACGAGCTTGCCCGCCGCAGAAAAGGACTTCCCCCAATCTCATCCAACCGAGCCTTCAAGCCCGAAGGAGTCGATATTGACTACCTGTCACCCGCTCGGGAGGTCCCTAGTTTTCTCGGCACGCCAAAGCTTGACGAAAAGCAGCTGTCTATAATCTTTTACATCACCAGCAACCCCGACAAGCGCCCGGAAGTGGCGGCTTGCCTGGCAAGCCTTGCCGGCGCTGCCAAGAAAGCTGGAGCACTCACATTTTGGGTCAACGAAGGCCTCAAAGGCGGCGACAAGTTCTGGATCGTGACGCGCTTCGCAAGCGACAAGGCCGCCGAAAAGTATTCCAAGGATAAGAAAGTCCGCGAGTTCCAGGCACAGCTCGAGGGCCTCGCGACAATAGCGACGGAGAGGTGTCGGTGGGCAAATCAAGGCTTCTTTCAGAAGTTGTAAGCGAGCTTACGTCTAATACATATATCCATGCTAGTTAGTAAAGGGTACAGCTAGATAGCCTAGGTTTTGACTATTTGCCGCACGTTGATTTCCTAGCCGAGATGTTTTTAGCGTAGGAGGGAGATTATTTTGGTTTAGGCGTAGGTCTATCGATTCGATATTTACAACAATGTGGGAATTCCCGCCCGATGTACTCCCCGAATGCTCGCCAAGGCAGTATTGAAGATCGTAGATGACCTTTTTTGAGGCCTTGTGTTTGGTCTCGGTATCGTTCACCGTTGATTAACAAATTCTTTGGATGGAGTTGATGGGGTTTCTCCCAGTGTTCCAATCAAGGTGGAGACATCCTCCGAAACTCTGGGTGTTGAATTGAGGACATGACATAAAACCTGCCAGATCTAGATTGATGGCTTAAGTCGTTGGGGAGATTGTTCATTATGATTCGCTTGCTGTCGCTGTTTGGGTGGGGAAGACATGCGCGAGACGGGGCACTTGCGCGCAACCAATGTCTTCTTCCTTGCGCCAAGTCTTCGTTTTGAGCAAGAAAATTTCCAAACAGCCCGCGGCGCTAATGATAACACGAGTGCAGAAAATTCCGATTGTTTTAAGGGGTTGTGTTAGTCTAGCACCTAGTTATCAGCTGGTTATTCGGTGTATAGCTTTACGTTTCTTTTCAATTTTTGTGTGATTTTGTAAGACATTGCGAATTCCCCCGACATGTTTTCAGCGTGGCCAAACCTTTTACTCAAGTCATTCCAAACCTGGCGTTTCCATTAATTAAAAGTGAGGCTTCTAATGCCATTGTGGCATGAGTAGTTGGAAATAAGAGTGATTTTCGCCGTAAGCACAGTATTTTTTTGGTTAATTCTTTTCCCTACAAGAGGGTGCATTTCATATACAGCACCCTTTCTACGAGCTATAGAGAAGGCAGGATCTGGCCTTACACAAATGAATGCCTCTGCGTGTTGAAATAACAGGTACGAAATGAAGCGACAGAGGAAATCTGAATGAACTGCGGCAGTGTACATGATTGAGTAGTTATTTGAACTCTATCAAAGATTCGCGTAGTAAAAATGCATACTTCTATCTTGTTTGCTCTACATAAGCCTATCTGGACTACTGTTGTTTTACCGCGGTGGAAGATGCAAGTTCCAACCTTAAAGATATCTTCGCGGTTGATCACGACGCTTATTTTCTGCGATATCAACTTGGTGATCGATAAGCTTCCCCGTATTGTAGAAATGGTCAATAAGGCTTTTAAGCAGATATACCCATCATCTTCCTCATATAACTTGAGGTTTAGATTATAGCGTTTGATTGTTACATCTATAACAGAATCGGTTACAAATGCCAACATCACAATCCCAACCCTCGCAGGCATCCAAATAGGATATCCGACTTCCATCTTTAATAGATCAAATGCTAGCACACCATATCCTCATTATGCTTAGTCGGGACCAAGCCTTTGATGTAGACCTTGCCATTGAATCGATTAACCTATTGAGCCCGAGCTAATCCTGCCATAATATTGAGCGAGATCTCTAAACCAGTCTTCCATTCAGGTCTCAATGGAATGGGATTTCTCTTTGGGGCCGGGTGAGTAACCATTCGCAAGTCTGAGTTCTAGGCACGAAATCTCGATAGTCAAGAAAAAACCTATCTGGCAAGCTTCCATCTTGATCTTCCTGGTTAGGGCCTCTTGGCTCTGCCTCGGCTGCTGTTTTCTTAATACCACTTTTATTTCGCTTTAGGTTGATGAGAGTTTCTAAGCTCACACCGGGGGCCGCGTCGCTAACATCGTGTAGTGCCTTTGTATTTTTTGAGTGGTTGAAAGTGGTACCCAGCTTAACAAATCCAATTGTTCGAGGGTTCCTCCTGAACGATTGTAGTCAAACTTCTCTTTGAAATTCAGTGCTCCTAGCAGTGGTCAGATATAGTATAACTAGATGATTTAAGAAGTTGCGCTACCCAATTGGGTTTCCAACTTTATAGAAACCCGCGGAGCCCCCAGAGAGAATGGCTTTTGGATTACCGTATTGCCTCGCCTACCCAGTCTCCATGATGACCGAAGTTCAGCATGAGATTCGAAGTTGGCTAGGCCCAGTTCCTCATGACGCCCAGGGTAGAGCAAGGTCTTTATTAAACTGAAACACTGACCCCGAGCTAAGATTTCAGCCCTAACTAGTGGCCCCCCTGGCAGCCCAAGTCGGTGGGGCCGGAGGATCGCTTCATGTCTGGCCTGCCGATAAAAAAGATGGCACGTTGCCTTTGAACAATCCTCGGATGCGGCTGAATACGTAAACAAAACAAAACAAAACAAAAAAAAACTATGGATTCATAGGCATACGTGACATGCTTGACTCTGGTGATAGAGTTGGGGTTGCGAGCTGAGGAGGCAACTCTGCGTGGTGCAACATCAGTACATGGCATCCCTGAATCAAGGAAATCCTTGCTGGAGAAAAGAGCGGTCGCGCGGGCTAGAAATCAATTGAAAAATCCAGTACAATGCAGGCGTGGCAAGATATCCGCGCATAACTAATTAGTGGTTCCCACTGCATTCGATTCCGCAATCCATTACCGAAACATGCAGTCGTCCTTGTTCCAGAGTGGCGAAAAAAAGGCCAGCCGATGTTGCTGGTGATGCCTGCTCTGATGTTGCTCCAATGAGCCACTGAATCGCCTGTGAGTCCAAGATGCAACCCCTGGCGCATACGTACTTCTTGGGACTTTGGTATCCATGTTTTGCAAGGGTCTAGAGTCAGCCATGACCCACAGGTGGCCTCTTCAGCCCATTTAACCTAAGAGCACACCCACAGGATGCAGCGCCGTCATGGTCAAGACAGATTCAGGCATCTACGCATTGCCAAAAACGCAATCTTGACAAGCAAAATGCAAACCCAGAACTATGAGTATAGGCCAGTTTCTTGTCCGGCTCCAGAATTGCAGGAAGCGCCAGCCAGGGCCGTCTCTCCTCCTTCAACTAGCCCAAAAACGACGGCCGATGGTCAGACTGACGAATGTTCTGGGGACCCAATCCATTCATCAACTCCCTCCAAGGGTGAAGCAAGCACAGTAAGCTCTCAATTGGAGCCCACCAAAGTCATTCGGGGCAGAGGACACAATTGGCTGGCTTCCGCGGCAATTCATCTGCCCCCGCTCGCAGCCACCTGTGCTCTCGCCTACATCAACCTTGCCCATCTATTCTGGTTTCCCCTGAGCGGAGTAGACATTGGCTTTTCACGTGTACCAGCAAATAACATGCTCAAGTTTTTGCAGGTAGTAGCCAAGGTCTATGAGCTAATGGTCGTTGCATCTCTCGCTACCATCATCATCAAAACCTACAAGCGATGCCTGGTGCAGAATGGGATCCCCTTTGGCTTTCTCACTGCACCTTATCGTATCACTGATATTCTTTACATCTGCAAACCCATATTCTGGCGGGGTGCGGGGCGCTCCCTCTCCTTGGCGCTGCTGCTGGTTCTCAGCGCCCTCCTTTCTGCATTGGCTGGACCGGCCTCTGCCATCCTAATAGTTCCGAGTTTGGGGTGGTTTCAAATGTCCAATCCCTTTGCTAATATTTATATGCCCGTTATTGTCTACCTTCCAAATCAAGAATGGGCGACAACATTTAATAGCAGCCTTTTTTCAGACAATTCAACCTGCCTTGGGAGAGGTGGGAAGTTTGTATCTCATTGCCCCGCGGGGGGATATACCCATATATTTAACTGGGCTTATAGCTGGGGCGCAACAGGGCTCCCTGATGGCATTACTCTTCCTAATCCCCCCGGAACGGTAACCCGCGAGCTGAAAATGAAATCTGGTGCCGAGTCTGGAACATTTTTGACTACACTAGCAGCAGATACGCTCGCTACTATCGGGAAGGTCAAAGACTATTTTGATAGAAACAACGTTGGTCGGGTTTCTAGCGTCGAACGATACCAACTTCAGCTTACAGCCTCATCAAACGCATATCAACCCCTTCTCAATGCCAAATGCAAAGTTTGGAACCTTGAGGACCTTGACGAATCCGAAGCTTCAAAACTGGCTTTCCCTACTGCTCATCTAAACTGCTTCACAACGGGATCAGAAAACGAGTGCTCTCGTATGAAGGATAAATACAGCGAGCTGTATATCCCTAAAAAGATATTATCAGGCAAGGGTATTGGCTATTATCTCAACACTGCAGAAGGACATCTCGGCCTAGAATCCAACCATACAGATGCACCATCATTCCTAGTTTTCTCAGCCCGATTGCCCTACAGTAAAAATCTGACTACAACAGGAACAGCGATTGCTGCATGTTCTTATATGGCCCACTGGGTCCCTTCACTCTTTTCAGTGGATTCAAACGTGACTGGAGTCGAGACCAATATCACAGACTTGAGTGTCTTTTCCGATGAAAAGTCTTGGAGGGAATCTAAAAAAGCGGCTGTTGGCTCACCAATTTGGTTTCAAAGGTCCTGGCTACCGTACCTAGACGACCAATTTGCCAATGTAACAAATCAGACAGTCTACAAGGTCGACAACGAAACAGTGAATGATTTCCCCGTTGTTGGGTCTATTTTTGGCAGCTTAGGATTACTTTTTCAGGATGACTACTCAACAGATGACTTGCTTATTGGTCCAGGAAGCTCATTTGATGAAACCAAGGTGTCGGGCCAAAAAGCGATCATGCAAGCTACCGTGGAGAAGGCCACGGGGAGTTTATTGACAGATGCTGTTGCAAGATATATCGGATACTATGAGGAGCCAACTGCCGCAATAATGGGACCCTATGGGTCGGGGAACCACAGCGCCTTTTACGACATTCTCGTCTTTCAACGCGTTCCGGGGGGTTCTCGGGTAATGCTTTATGAGAATGGCACAGCGTTAACTATCGATGGACGCACTGAGAAAATCGCTTCGTCTATACAGGATGCGATCGAGGGTTTCACCGCGCTCGCCGGCTTAAGCTTATACTTTGAGTCAAAGGAATATGGGTATGGATATGGTCAGGCAGAAGCACCAATGATATTTGCTCTCACTGTGATCATCACTTATGCAATTGTCTTGGTTTGTTACGGGATATCCAACACCTATAAAAGCACACACAACATTATCGCCTGGGACGATCAGCAAGACTTGCTCACCTTGGCGTGGACTTCACCAGCTCCTGCAGAGTTGAATGGACAAGGAGCCAACGTTACGAACAACAATTTATGGCGGGAAACAGTGGCAGTAAGGGCTACGTCATCGAAACAAGTGAACCTCGTGTTGGATAATTATCAACCCGGGACATTTAGACTTCGCAGAGGTGAAACATACTGGTAGATGGAAAGATGGGTGCTGAAAAAAAATGAGGTCTGCATACAACTACAAGCGAGTTTGAATTCTTTCTTTTCCAATAATACAATATATATTCATAAAATCATGTTCGCCCAGGAACAATTTTAAAAACAAAGTCTTATCATCTGTTAATGCAAATTAAAATCTTTGGTGGCTCTTTCATTTCGCTGCCCATCACATCTATGGACCGTAATAAAAGAGGCGGGGTCCCTGTGTGTTCTCAATGCCTAATTCGGAAAAAATATACGCTCCAGATTGCGTTCGGAGCTACGATTCAATATAGGGTCTTCATTGAATCAAGACTTCGGTTGATCCCTGATTCAGCTGATGCAGGCAATCCACCATACGTTCGACAAGTTTCTTAATGTCTCCTGGGATGTCTGGCACTATTTCAATGCCAAAGATTCCCATAACTTCCACAAAAAGAGTGCAAAAGTTGGCCATGGTAGTGGACAAATGCGATGCCTAATTGAGGATAGCTCCCGGCAGTCGTCTGAAGCTTGCAACTGGAAACCGAATTCACAGATGACCTCGACATTGTGATCCATTCCAAATTAAGGTTCTAGGTTGTGGCGGCCATACATGATGCAGTTGTAATTATGTTTTATAGCCATTCTCGAATAGGTGTAGTTAGTCGTTAAACATTCTCAAGTAAATTTGAGTTAATACCCATGGAAAACGGGCTTCTTCCGTGGTCTCGCCCTTTGGTGGCTTTGAGCTGAAATATAGGGTCTTTACCAGCATCTAGTGTTACTCGCAGCATTCCATGACCCATATAAAATGAAAGTGTATTTCAGCCCCCCTGCACAAACATATCTTTTCCTTAAAGATGATTCATCTATGGCTGAGTCTCGCCTGTGGTCTAGCGCGGGGAAAGTCACCCGATCCGCAGTTCGTTGTGCGCCTCTTGGGGAAGTTATCAAAGTTACAACTCAGCTCTTTATCATCGCGTTATAATCATTTCGTAGTGCCGAAATTCCGGTATCTGATTGATGTAGGTATCCGGAACCCTTTAAAATGAGAGGCTAGGAGAGATTCAAATGTCTGCCTGTGAGTCCAAGTAGGTTTCTGCAATTCCAAACGACCTATTTTCCCATTCAAACACATTAATTTCCAACACGATGAAATTATTCGCAAGTTGGACATGTCCAAAAATTCTGGCATTTGCATTTTATCTAGTTGGTATATGCCTCGCGCAGAATGATCCTATCAAGGACTTTTGTCGAAGATGGGGGCACCAATCGGCTGTTGTTGATCGCAAATTGTACGTTGACGGGGGGTTAGTAAATTACAAGCCTTTTGGGGCATCATCACAAAACCTCACCAGTACGTTCCTGCCCTAGCATCGATTGATAATCAGCCAACAACAATGCAGACACATTCTTTCTTTACAACGACCTAGATTCGGTATCGGAGGGCATGCCACCCCTCCATGCCAATCTCTCCAAGAATGCGACAGTCCCAAGTGTGAATGGCGGTATTCTTTGGGAAGATTCGGTGAATAAACGACTATATCTTTACGGAGGCGAGTACTACGGGATTTCGCCGGCCGAATTTAACCTCTACAGTTACGATATCATATATGATAACTGGGTATCGTTTGGCCCACCAACTGGGGCAGGTCAAATCAGTGCTGCTAGTTACGGGGCTGGAGTTTCAATTCCAGCACGAGGAGAAGCATATTATTATGGAGGCTGGCAAAGCAACGCTTCTGTCCCGAATTGGGAGGGCCCACCAAGAGCAACGAATAGACTACTAAAGTATGACATGGATTCAAATACTTGGAGTAATCTCACGGGACCAGACGAGATCCGAAGAGCGGAGGGCTCAATGTCCTTTATACCAATTGGAGACGCAGGCATGCTGGTTTACTTTGGTGGTAGCCAAGACCTATACGGCAATGGAACACTAACCCCGCAACCCTTGGACAAGATCTTCCTGTTTGATCTGGCTAATACTAAGTGGTACACACAAAAGACGTCGGGTCGCACGCCTGAGATTAGGCGACGCTTTTGTGGCGGTGCAACATGGGCACAGGACCAATCCAGCTACAATATGTAAGTTGTTAAAAGCAAATATGTTAATCCCGAAACACTGACTCCCACGCCCAGATACATCTACGGCGGCGCTGGCTTCCCCCCAGAGACAACAGGCTATGATGACATATACATACTCACTATCCCCAGTTTTCAGTGGATTCGGGGCCCATACCCACCTGGCAGTAATATCACGGGGGCATTCCCCAAGAGCATGATGAGCTGCAATGTCGTTGACAACGCACAGATGATTGTCATTGGCGGGGAATACTCCAACGACACAACCTACATGTGCGACGTGGATATCGTAGGGGGAACACACAACATGAACTTTGGCGAGCAAAACCCGGATAATGCCATCTGGGCACAGTATCAACCCAACCTGACAACTTATGCCGTGCCCACCGATATCCTTACGGCAGTGGGAGGGCGCAACACTGGTGGCGCGATCATGACAAAACCAGATGGTGGATTTGATGCCCCGGACCTGTCGGTTCTGATGACGCGCAAGGCGACATTGTCGACAAGGAAGCCGACGCGCTCCATTCCACAAAGAACAAGCACCTCAAAGAAGCCTTCATCAACATCCTCCGCAACGGACACTCCGTCGCCAGGTCTGAGCACAGGGGCTATAGCAGGTATTGCCGTCGGTAGTGGTTTAATTTTTATATGTACATTAGCGGTGTGCATATTCTTCATCCTCCGTCGGTGGAAGAAATACACTAATAAGAATTCCACCGCCGCGCCGCCGCCGCCACCCCCGGTCAGCGAGATGCCAATGGCATATAATTATAATAATCCGGCGAGTCCAGTGAGTCCGGTGGGGCAGGGTCCAGTTCCCAATGGCTGGGACGGCACCCAGATGTCGTCTCCAACAATGACAGTTATGTCGTATGATTACCAGCAGCCCGCATGGCCGGCAGTCTCTCCTGCTGAGCTATCTAGCGAGGGCGGTGTCCGCCAGGCTCATGGGAAGGATGGATCAAATAATTTTCAAAGGGGCGAGAGCCCGACGATTGCCAAGTTCGAGCTTGGAGCGGGTGGTGGTAATATCTAGTAGTAAGGGGGTATCGCCAAACTAGATTCTAAATGTGATAATGACTTTAATTAGCCCTTTTCATTGAAGCATCGTGACAATGGGCATGCATGTTGGAATAGCAAAATAATATACAGAGAAATATTTACCAGTTCTCAATAAATAAGATTGATTTCAAGTCAATGAATGACCATCAATAGCATTTTGTTGGATAAAGTGCAAGTAAGAAACGTGAATTAGCTCATATTCCCTCTTGGAACTACTACTTGTATGAATCTTGTAAGAAATATTCTCATCCTTAAGACAAGGCGTGGTGGCAGAGTGGTCTAATGCGTATGACTAGAAATCATATCTCTTCGGAGGCGTCTGTTCAAATCAGGCCCACGTCGCTCTTGGTCTTTTTTTGGGTGTCTTTTTATTTGTTGAACAAATCTTCTTTATTCCAGATGAATAAGTGTGCCATGCACAGGTGATGGGGGTTTTTTTTAACACCCCCTTTGCTAAAATTATACTGTGCGGAACAATTTTATCAATGAAGAAATGCAGCCTAAATTATCCTTGTTTGAAATCTTCGTCCGACCTGGCTTTACCCCTGTAGTGGCCACTCGCTGTGGGCCCTCGCTTCCGTTCATGTTGGAACCTCACGTCTCCCAGCCATCAACTACCAATGCAGTGCGGGAGACTTTAGTGTTGCCATTTAGTGTATAAATGCCAACTGCAGCCATAAGCTTGGCTTTGACAGTTCTGTAAGTACGGGCCGGTGGAATATCACAACACTATCCTCGACTATATTGTTGTTGTGATGGTAATAAGGTCCTTGCCCATGATTTGCACACCTCCATGGGTTGAAGAGCTGGATGTCTGACTATTAAAGAATAATAAAGAAGTGTTGCAACTGTATATACAGGGTTTACTGGTCCCACAAGGGACGTTCGTCTTTTGTGACAAGAAGTATTAAGAGCATTGTAAATTAGAGAAGTTCAAGATCTGCCTTGAATAATATCGTCGGCGATTTTCTCCGCAAGGACATAGATGGTGCTCTGTGGATGCCCAGGTGGAAGGAGTGCCATCGAACTAGCGTCAACAACCCTCAATCCTTGCACGCCGAATACACGAGCTAGATTATCAACGACAGCCATAGGGTCTTCTTTCTTTCCCATCTTACAGGTGCAGGCCGCATGCCAGATCTGCATAAACGAATCTTGAATTATATCAAGAATTTCCTCATCTGTGTTATATTCAGATCCAGGCCAGTACTCGTCACCAACAGTAACAGAGTGGACAGCCTTCCAAATATCTCGCATCCTTTTGAACAAGGCGATTGCAGCTTCTTTGTCTGCCTTGGCCGTAAGCCAGTTGGGGTTAATGACAGGCGGATCCAATGCCGATGCGGATTTCAGGGTTACATTTCCCCTTGAAACCGGAGCCACCATTGCTCCAAGGACGGTAGCATAATTTCTTCCGTCATTGGGCTGCTGGAGAATAGGCCAGTCAAAGTCTCCAAGATACCCATTACCACTGAGATACTCAACCTCTGGCCAGTCGCTCGGAAATTCAGCCAGGCGCTCTTCCGTTTCCGAGGAAAAGTTGGCGCGATACTCATGTGGCAGCTTCTCCAATCCGATGAACTCGATGATGTTGGAGCTAAGTGGGCCATCTTGTGTCAAAGTATATTGCAAAAGGGCACTTGTAAGCTTAATTGGGTCCTCAAGAACTGGGCCCATGGTCTGAAAGTCAACGGCATGAGAAGTACCAAAAAAGATGTGGTCCCACATGTTTTGCCCAACGCCCTCGAGAGCTGAGACAATGGGGATATTGAACTTTTCGAGAGTCTCCGTGGGTCCTACGCCTGAGACCATCAATAGCTGCGGTGACTGGAATGCGCCTGCACTTATAATAACCTCCTTGGACGCCTTGATTGTGTAAGGAATTCCTAGAAATTCAACCGTGACTCCAGTAGCCTTGTTATCCTTATCGAAAAGGATCTTGGTAACCTGTGTATTGGTGAATACTTTAAGGTTATCGGCCACCTTATCTGTAGCTTTACGGATGAAATCTGCAGAGGAACTTCGTATCGCGCTTTCTGGGCGAATTGTCGTTTGGGCATAGAAAAAGCCAAGTAGACTACCGTTGTTAAATCCAGTGGTTCTTTTCAAACCAACAGCCTTCAACCCTTGCTCCAACCAGGTTGCCCATGCTGACACCCAATTGGTGTAGCTCACTTGCAAAGGACCGCCTTGCCCTTGGGGTGCAAAGTCATTCGCCTCATAGACGGTTGTTGCGTTGGCGAGTCGTTTGTCCGTTTTTGGAGGTGTGAATGTAGCGCTCTTTTTGAAGTAAGGTTGAAGATTGGTGAGTCTAGATTCCAATTAGCTTCACGTTTTATGCATACAAATGAAGTCCGACCAACCGGTAGCTGTCATCGCCGACTAGGTCGGCCCAACGATCGTACGACCCAGTTGTTCCTCGGTGGTATAGCATGAAATTTAGTGCTGAAGATCCACCCAGGCATTTGCCACTAGCGTAATGGAACCTCTTGTTCTTTGCACCAGCTTGTGGCTCTGTCTGAAAGACCCAGTCTACCGTCGCGATAGAATCGTCCATATTCCGTCCAATTCCTATGATGTCAACGGCAGGTGTTGTGCTTAATACTGGCTTCGCGATTTCATAGAAACTGCCGGCCTCAATAATGGCAACATTGAAGCCAGCCTCGGCCAAACGAGTTCCCACGACATTGCCAGCGGTACCACCTCCAGCAATGATGTAATCAAATTCTTGCGTCTCTCCCAGCACACCTCCTAGAGCACCGAGCGTGGATTCGATGAGTCCATCACCGCTAAGAATAGAGGTGATGCTGTCAACAAGGGGAGTCAACAACGGATTCGATCCAATGATGTCACCGAGAACAGCCTGACCTAAGCACACTGCCTGGAGGAAAATAACATTGTGAAGAGATGCGCGAAGCTGCATTGGTTCGAAGTCGATGATGAACCAGGCTGTAATGAGATCGCTTCAACGAATGAAAAGAACGAGACTGTAAACAACAGAATCGATCATGTAATCAGGATTATTGGAACCACAGAACTGGCAGTCACTATTTATAGTTTGGATGCTGGCTTTGGATGTAAATGCAAAGTTGCGCGTTGGATGTTATTTACGTTTCATAATCGGTAACGCGGTCATCAATTTCTGATTGTCGCTATTCTGAGCCCGACACTAGCCTAATAGAGTATAAGTGATGAACATGCCGCGAAACTGTTCCAAGCCAAGGACAAACGCCTCGAGGCGGCATAGGCGCCATGGTTCTGAAGCGAATTGCAAAGTTGCGGGTTGAGAGACAAGGTGGCAAATTAGCGCAGTCACCCGAGCGCCGGCAAGGCAACTCAGACCCCTGACACGCAGGATCCCAATCAGGGAAGCAGTTCATGAGGCTATCCTTTGTTGATGTTCGTCGTGCGGTGGACATGCAAGGGTCTTGCACGAAGCGGGTTTAGTTCAGAGTACTATGGCCATGAAGCGAAATTACACCGACTTCCCGCCCAATGAATCAGAGCATAATTTCCGAACGTTTGTAAACTCCGGCCGTTTGACGCCCAATATGAAACCAAGATTCTTGCGCCAGCGAAATATCCTCATTGGTTTGACATTCCTGACCTCTTCCACAGAGGTCAATAGTAACGCGTCCTCCAGATAAGATGAATTATGAATTGCGGCATAGCACATGCAGAATAAATAAAAAGAAACTCATCAAAATGATAGATAATCTTACCGCTGGGGCGCGCCACCTTGAAACGGCCGGATGAAATTGATTGCCCGGGAAGCCCACTCATCTTCGCATCCACAACTAAGATCTACAAGTTAGTTAGGCCTTGTGCATAGCTCCCGAGCCTCACATCTTCTCCCCAGCCCTAATTTTCGGCGCCGAACTTGGTCATGCTGTGGGGATCTGATCCTCAGACGAACACAATACTCTATTGGGACAAGCGCCCCATCTCCTCCCGAGGACAGGATCTGCAAGACGCTCACGGGCCAATCGAAGCCTCCTAAAACACAAGGGGAATAGGATTGATTGACAAGTTTGGTGGGGCCTCGAAGCCGTCGAACAATCTCTGCAATTGGCAAGCGTGAGGTGCTCAATCAGTACGTAAACAGTCAGCGGCCTTTGCAATGGAATAGAAACACGAGATATATTCAAACGTGGCCCCAGTTTCGCCAGTTTGCTTGAGGGTTTATTGGTCTCGTCCTGTTAAGCACTCGGTGCATGTGGTGGAGGACGGGACATTTGATTCCATGCAAGACCTGTTATGCGAAGGAAAAATAGCCACCGGAAGTGCAGACACGATCCTTCAGCACATTTCCCTCCAGGTCTCCGTCGTCCAACTGAGAAACTTGGAGGCTTAGGTTCTGAGAAGTCGAAATCTATTATACAGAGCTGGGCAGTGTAAAATGGAGGATATCTATGAAGCTTGTCAATGATGAAATACCTGCCAGCCACGTGTTTGAACTAAAATGGGATCAGCTTCTAGCTCACTCGACTATGACGGCACTAGCACCTAATCAATGACTTCACTGTTCACATGACCCCTAAGCTACCATACATGCGCTAAATAATGTAGGTGGTTTC
Source organism: Calonectria pseudonaviculata (assembly GCA_004380915.1). Lineage (NCBI taxonomy): Eukaryota > Fungi > Ascomycota > Sordariomycetes > Hypocreales > Nectriaceae > Calonectria > Calonectria pseudonaviculata. The sequence continues at coordinate 1,379,969 of PGGA01000010.1, read as the reverse complement.
AATGGCATTTTGTGCATTTTATCCAAAGCTATGCGTAGAATAAATTGTACACAATTCTTTTTAGGTTGGAGGGATTGAGGGGCCGAAAGGGCCAGTATTCATACTCGCGACAAATCTATTTGCTAAGAAGCGCCATCAAGCCCCATGATTCCTCCCGAACCTCATTCTCGCTAAAAATTATATTTCATCAAAGTCTGGCCTAGCTTTATTTCCATCTTAGGTTGATCACTTAACTTGTGATTTTGCGCTGTGGGAAGCTAAACAATTGATTTCCCCAATTTTAATCCTTTCAAATGTCCTGCAGTAAATTTTCTCAATGGGCAGCACATTATCTAAATGGAAAATCCATTTCCTGCCAAATCAAAATTGTACTAAAATTGGTGTAGCTGCGCCACTAAGCTGTTTTATTGGTTTACAATGAATACTCGTTGGCTCATGTGGGGCTATGCCCCAGGCGATCCAACTTAGCAAGCTAAGTTGGT
>PGGA01000010.1:1297780-1379459 GCA_004380915.1 Calonectria pseudonaviculata | reverse complement strand
TAAGATAGCCACAAAATTATAAGATACCTTATTACCTTGCCCTATCTTTATTCCTATATAATTTATATATAAACTAAGATCCTAAATATTAGGATAAAGCTAACCTATATCTATTTTTATTATTATACCCTTAAAAGCTAATCTAAAGGCAGCAAGGGAGATATTATAATTATAAGCATATTTTTCTAATGCTTATATACACAAGAAGGGATTAAAAGTACCCCTTATAGCGCAGTAAGCTACTGCCCGGTATAAGGGCATATTATATATAATAGTCTCTAGGCTTATTAAGAAGCTTAAGAATAATAATAAGAAACCTAGGCTACTAGCTAGTTAACTAAGGCAATTAATAGACAAAGAAGATAAGGCTATTATCTTCTTTATTATTTAAATACAAAGGTCTAGATTTCTAGCTTCTAAGCTAGAAATTAAAGATATTACTAATACCCTTTTATATAATAAAGACCTAGAAGTATAGCCTATTAGCAAAATATAGTATTCCTATTTTTATAATAATTATCCTAAGCTTTAAAAGATAATCCTAAGAGCTATTAATAAATTATATAAGTCTTAGGAAACCGGTGGTATTAAGGATACTAAAAAGTTCTTTGAATAGCTTACTAAGGCTATTAGGAACTATAGAATTAATATCTCTAAGTATTAGAATATAAACTAATATAGTATTAGAATTATAATACTTAGAAAGAAGGTATAATACCTTATTATATATACTAAGTAATAAACTTATACTTAGGTCCTTAATTCTTCTAATTATAAATCCTATATTATTATTAGTATAGGTAATATTATAAGGGATATAATTTTAGCTTAGATTATATTTAAAGTATTTCTAATATTAAACTAAGTATATATTAATATTAATCCTAAGATATACTTTATAATATTAAAAATAGCCTTTTTAAATAGTAAGATTACTCTTAAGTAAGTATAGTATTTTAATAGGTACTTATAGAGTAGATTAGTAATAGTAAAGTATAGAGAAATCTCTTTGGAGGAGTAATTTAATTATAATAAGTTTTTTTAAGATCCTATTTAATAGTATATTTAATATAATATATTATTAGTTTCTTATATTATAAATAATAGGATTTATTGCCTTTTTATTCTAAATAGCTTTATTAGTTATAGCCTTTTTATATTTTATAAGTATTATATTAAATTTAATATTATTTTAGCTCTTTTACTATCTTATTTAATATATATATTATAATCTATAGATATTAATATTTTTTAACCTCTAAAAAATATATATTAAAAGGTAATTTATTATATAATATAAAGGGATAATATTATCTTTATATACCTTAACTTTATAAAGAGTTTTTAGGTAATTTAAATAATATATCCTTTAATATAGAAATATATAATAATAAAGTAATAAAAATTCTTTAATAAGGGCTTTAAGAGTAAAAATATTATCTTAGCCTTTAAAAAGATTAGTATTTTCCCCCTTATTACTAAGCCTATAATATAATATCTTCTTTATAAATAGATAAAGGAAAAGTAAATAGTTTACCCTACTTATACCTCTTTTTTGCTACTAGAAATATACTTCTAATATACCTTTAATATAGTAAAGTATATATAAGAGAAATATAGTAAAATTTTTAGCTCTTTAATTATATAGAAGTTTAAGTAAATATAGAATATTATTATAAAGGTATTATTTCTTTAGACTATAGTTAATATCTATATAAATAACTAATATATATATATTAAGAAGTATTATTATAAAAAAAAGAAGGGGAAAAGAAATAAACTAATAGGAGATTTCTTTTATAATATTAATCTCTAAGAATTTTATAACTAATAAAAAGAGTAAATTACTAAGACTTATAAGAAAGAATATAAAGTATAAATTTATTCTATATAATTAATATTACTATAGAAAATAAAAAGAATAAAAAAAAAATAATAAAATAATAAAGAAATTATTATTAATAGTAATAAAAAGAAATTAATATTTAAAAAATAGCTTTAATATATAGGGAAGAATAAGAAATATTTATCTATAGATATATAATAATTATAAATAATTTAATTACTTAATAAATAAACTAATAGCTTTATAATAAATATAAATTTATCTCCTAAGGTTAAAGAATTAATTTCTTAGGTAAAATATACCCTAAAGCCCCTTAATATAATAGATTGGACTACCTTGCCTAATAGTAATAATACTATAATCTTTAATCTTATCTAATTACTTACTAATAATAAGGGTAATAAAGCTAATAAAAATAAGAAAAAAGAAAACCTCCTATTAATTAAATTACCTTAAATTTATAGGAAGGAAAAGATCTTATAATAGTAATAATTATTATTACTAATTATACTATTAAGTAGCTTTAGCCTTTTCTTATTATTATTCCCAGAATATACCTTAATATTATACCTTTTATAGTTACTATAGTATATTATAAGCTATAAAAAAATTAAAAAGATTATTAAAGAAAAAAGAGCTATATAATAGGCTAGGTTATATAGTTTATAGGATATTATATTAATATAAATTATATAAAAAACTATCTTAAAGGTAGCAATATATAAAGGCTTAGGTAATAGCTTTTACTTTAAAATAATAGCTTATATATATTTAGCTTAGTCTAATATCTTTAAAAAACTTTAAATTTTACTTATTTATACCTTAATAAGAATTATAAATAATATAATAATAATAAAAAATAGAATCACCTGCAAAACACAGTAAAATTCAGCCTCTGCTAATATCTTATAATTTTATGGCTATCTTACAATTTTATGACTAACTTAGCTTGCTAAGTTGGATCGCCTAGGGCGTAGCCCCACATGAGCCAACGAGTACATTTACGGCCGTATTTTCATTGGTTGCACCAACGAGGGACGGATCGCTGGAGCATTTGCGTGAATTTTCACTCCAAGCCTTAGCCCTGCAGGTATGTCGACAAACCCGTCCTTGGACAAGGAAACGAAATCCACGATGTCGCTTCCCAAGTATGTCGAAGCATTCTTGAATACACTTGCCTCGAGTACTGTAGCATACTCTTGAATCGCAAAATTGGGTATAGCAGCCGCAATATGCAAACATGCCGCCAGTTCAACAGGTGATAGAGGATCATGAAGTACAACTTGGACATGGTGTGCTTCGGCTATTGCTGCTATCTTTTTTGGGAAACTATTTCCCTGCAGACGGCAACTTCGACACAGGTGTACTCAACGGCATTCCTTGAGAGCAAAGCGTGAAATTTGTAGATGGTGCAGAAGTGCTCTCCTATACCAATTGGAACACTGATCCAATCTGCTACCCGGACTATTGCAGCAGCTTTCTCAGGCCTTCCTCCATTTTCTTCATGTGGGTTTTAAAATTAACCCTGTCTATACCTTCATCAAGGAATGGATTGATATGTCCAAATGCTGTGAATCCCATCTCCATCTTCCGTAGCGATTATGCTACCGCCCGGGGTTGGCTTCTCAGCAGAGGGCTTCTGTAGAGCACGGCTTGCATGCTTTGCGGCCAGAAATAGGCCAATGTGCCGATTAGCTCTATAATAGCTCTAGGTCTGAATGACTTTTACCTTAGCGCATTGACCATCATCATGCCCATGAACCATCATCATGCCCATGAAATCTTCTTTTGAGATGGTGTCAAACCAGCCAACATTACCATAAATACCCGCGTTAGCGAAGAATATATCTAAACCCCCGTAGCGAGTGATAGCATCATCAATTGTTTCCTTCAAAGCCTCCTCATCTGTGCAGTCAAATGTGCGGATGTGAACCTCAAGTTCAGTGAACTCGGCCATGAGTTCAGTCTTTTGGGCTGAGAGGAATGACCCGCTGAGGTCCCTTATATAAACTGCTCTCGTACCACCCAAGGCGAATTGGTAGGCAGATGCTCGTCCAATGCCAATGTGTGAATTGGCACCTATGGCAAGATATTAATTAGTATTCACACTATTTCGCATAGAATTAACAAGTCCTTTAACTCGAGGGCTTACAAATGCAGGAACAACTCTTTCAATAGGAGGTAACAATGGTTTCTCATCTCCTACGACAATATTGGGATTTTGAGACATTGTGCGGAAAACTGGACAGTGTGACTAATTTGGCGTATGTTACAACGTGAGTATCGACAATTGACGTATTCGAGTAGATGTTGCAAACTTGTTTGCCCAGAAAAAAATATGGGAGCTTTTTCGCTGTTACGCGTCTATATTGCCGTGTTGGATCACGTGGATGATGGTTGTGCTCCGTATGCATAAAAGCCAAGAACTCTTGTTACGTAGTCAAAAGAATTGACTTTCACAATATTTGCTTCACATTGGCGCAATCCAATGACAGGTCGGATTAGACGTGCTGAACTAATTGTCAAACTGTGCTCCCTGTATGTGGGTCATCTGTCGACTGTGACAGTAGATCACCGACCATCCTGACTCGCCTGTGGATAGTCGTTGAACGCTAGTCATCGAGACGAAGCTCAAAAACAATTATTTAAATAAGATCCCATATGTTCTTATATTCTAATGAAAAATATACGTCTATGATTAAAGATCCATTCATTGACAAGATTAAAACCTCCCCGGGGCCATTGAACATCAATTCTACTTGTACCGGCCATCTATAGTTTATTTAAATAATTTGTGTGCCTATTTATCCAGAATACTCGACTGGAACCGGTTATTACCAATAGTCACTAGTAAGAACACTCGCATTCTCGGTTTCAAACGTATATCGGTGACATGTCCCCGGCGACTTATTATCAATATAGTATTCTGGTCACGGGTGAAATGAGGAACCCGAGCGATGTCACTCGGAGACTTACTTCTACATCGGGTAAGGTCATAAGGGATATGGATAGAGCACGGGGGATCCCAAAACTCAATGCATGTCCCTGATTCAGGGAATGAAAGAGTGGGGGCTTTTCTCGATTGTTATTGACTCGCTGTTTGAGCTTCTGATCAAGCAGTCTTTTTCTCCCATCTGAGAACTAATGTTGAGATGTCTGCCTATTCTAATATCAACCTCTTATACATTACGATCAAAGAATGGTCGCTCTGCTTGTGGTGTTATGCGGAGCATATGTCTACGAGTTTGGCCTTCTTGAACCTGAAAGTCTCGAAGGGCAGAACTTCGCATCAGATGTTAGCTTGGAACCAGCGAAGAATAAAAAATAAGCCCCTGGACTAAGTGAACCAACGTGGAATCGAGTCTCACTTACTGTTGAGTAATACGGTTATTATACACGACCACTGTTCCTGGCGTCCAGTGGACACGAATGTGCCAGTCTTGACCATGTTCAATATGGTCGTAAAGAAAGTTCAAAATATTGGCTAATGAATATTAGTGAAATCTAAATATATTCACTAGGTTTTCATACTACTCTCTTCCTCCTTGAAGCCCTGGATTCTCCGAGTGTACAGGCGATTTACATATAGAGACTTAGACTTCGCGACCTAATGATAGAAAAAGTTTGTTTCAGCTATTTTCTCTCCAGCAGTAAGGGTGCCGGCTGATTCTTGAACAGAACTTACAGGATGCGTGCGAACAACTGGGTGAATTGTCTCGATTGGCTCTGGAATAAATCTTTCCTTGTGATCAGCAACTCGAGCCTGCTCAAAGCCGGAGTGGTTTGCCTCAAGACCGTGAAGTTTCTCACGGCACAGAGGGGAAAGAGCATTGTATACTGCCACGTATACTGCCACGGTAGACAGATACAAAGTATCGCCCCCCGACTTTGGGGCATCAAGGGCTAAAAGGATTGTCGTTCCCATCCCGTTGCTATTGAAGACGGGTCAGTCATAGAACACAAACATTCAACGCCGAAGGTTTCAGCCCACATTTCATATGACATGTCAGTATGCCACTTGATGCTGCTGACATTATTCTTGATTTCATTATCCACAGCGCCAGCACTGATACAGTTTCAAGCACAAGTTAGTACCATGTCCGATTTCATATCGCAAGTAGAGTGCCAACATACGTAAAGTCTCGATACACTGGCAGTAACTCGGGGTGATCTTTGACATGGCCCCCATGCTGGTGTACGTGAAGCTTCCCGAAATGGGCGCCAAACTCAGGTTATTTATCAAATCCAATATCAGCAAAGTCTTGCTGGCGAAATACAACCACACCTCTCTCCACCACCAAGAGAGCCAATTCATCTCGTTGTTTTGAGTCGAGTGCGCTGAGTTGGAGGCCATGGACTTCAGTGCCAATTGCAGGAGTAATCTCGTCAAATGAGGCCCCGGAGACGCCCAGCAGCGCAGCTTTGGCAGGGTCGGCGCGCAACCCTACGTCAACATGTTGAAACTCCTCGAGAGGAGGCTGCACACCAGGCTGAAAGTGAGGAAGGTAGTGCGTGTATTTTTACTATTGGGTATCAGTACGTGTTTTTCGAACGAATATCGCAAGTATATGCAAACTTCATTTTCACTGTAATTGATCGCAGTGTCAAACTTCAATTGGTCGATAGACTGGGGCTGGGCTGTTGTGGTAGCTGTTGCGGTAACTGTTGCGGTAGCTGTTTGGGCTGATATGGCTATGGTTAATGGCAAGGAAAATATTGTTCAAGAGTTGGGGTTCAGAGATGGTGCGCTCTTAATTAATTATGCTTGTCTCATCGGAGGTTCAATTCCTTTCATGGACACAATGTCCGTTTTTATCAGCACCATATCCTCCGATCTGCGATGGCGGGCGCGCTTGGTAACATGGCGCTGCTGACTGGACGATGACGAGCGAGTGACCCTGACTCACACCATCAATAATTCTTCGTGACGGGGTTGCCGTATCGGCCTATCATTCGATAGCACAATCACGGTAATGAGTCCCAGACGCTTATTCGCTTAATGTGCATAAGATCATCGATCCCTATCTCATACATGTTGCAGTTGTTTGATACTCGTCATGTCAGCCCGCAATGGCGAGGTTCCACGCGTGGGATAAGGCTGCAGCGATCTCGGAGTGATTTGCATCAATTTAAAACTACGAATCGGGACTGAGATTAATCCAAACCCGATTTCGACCTGCGACATTCGCACTCGAAAAGTATGTCGGCCACTAAAGGTTCAGCAGTTTTAGACATTGCAAGCTCCTCTCCATCAACTGACGAGGAGCTGGCCACGAGGCTGAGATATTCATCTCGGAGTGGGCCTCAAAAAATATCAACATGGAGACGTATAATAGGATGTGTCTGGGACTCTGTGGATGGTGACCCCTGAGATAGGCGATACATTCAAAAGATAGATACCTTTCTCTTGTAGGTGATGTGGTTTGCCAAAATGTGCAGTTTGTTATGACTGACAGATGCAGCTCTTACATATGTCTGGGATATTTTATCAAATATCTAGACCAGACAAATATCAGTATGCTCATCGTCAGTTCATATGGAAGCATGCAGCGCTAACGCCACAGAGATAGCGCCTTTGTCAGCGGCATGAGGGAAGATGTACGTTGAAATACGATGGGATATCAGATGTATTGACTAAATATTATTCCAAGCTTGGTCTATATGGGAATGAGCTGAACTGGCTCAATAGTTACTTCAACATCGGCTATCTAATTGGCACTGTACCGACCCAGATGATACAGCTGCGATATATCCGGCCATCCATTTGGATCCCGCTGTGCGAAGTCTTGTGGTCTGTTTTGGTCATGGCCATGGCGGGCGCCAAAAACGTTGAAACAGCAAGTCATCTCAACACTGAACCTGATATGCGTAATAAGATCGGTTGCTAAACCCCAAATTAGCTTTACGGATTTCGATTTTTCTGTGGTTTGTTCGAGGCCTGTGCGTTTCCTGGATATACAGCATTACTCGGAGGTTGGTATGGGCCAGGTGAGTTGACCAAGAGGACTGCCATCTTTGAACAGACCAGTGCAATCGCATCCATGTTTAGCGGATATTTGCAAGCAGCTCTGTACAAGGGGCTGAATGGGCGTCATGGTTTGGCTGGCTGGAGGTGGCTATTCATATTCGACGGGTAGGTGACTCTGAAGATTGCGATGCACAGTGAATGCTGAGATGCTCAAGGATCATATCAATTCCAATTGCAGTCTGGGGTTTTTTCGCGATTCCCGACCTGCCACACACCACTCGCGCATTTAACTGGTCGGAAGATGTAAGGTCTTCGCACCAGCAGTTGCTTCTTTGATGGAATGCTGATTACCCACACAGGACAAAGAATATGGCATCAAACGTCGTGCAGAAAACAATGGTCGCGTCGCGCCCCAAAAATTAACATGGCAAGCTATCAAAGGAGTATTCTTAAATTGGCGTCTCTGGGTCTTTATCCTGCCATATCTGTGAGTTTTTGATAATATCTACATGCTGGTATAGTACGCAAATTTGCTGAGGTATAATAGTATGGTTGCTCAGTCTGGCAGCGGAACTGGCTACTTCAATTTGTACCTCAAGGCAGCCGGCTACAGCGTCGTACAGACAAATGTCCTTCCCACGGCGGCTGGAAACGCAATTAGCGTTGTAGTAGCCTTTATTGCTGGGAGCATTGTCGATGCTACCGGTGCACGACTGACTGTGACGGTCCTGATTCAACTTACTGTCATGATATCAAATATTCTGCTCGCTGTGTGGTCAATCCCCAACGGAGCGTCAATGTTTGCCTTTTTCTTGTCATATGTGGGAGCTGCAGCACAGCCAATCATTGTAGGTTCAATCCATGGTCATTGGCGGGCGATTTCAGAGGACTTATCCTAACTGCGTCTTAGTCGTGAGGTCAGCATCTCAGTGCCGGTGATCCGAACCTCCGACAACTTCTGGTCGCGACGGGGAACATTTTCACGTACAGTTTCTCGACCTGGATGCCGTGTATGTCGTTTAAAATGGTTGATTCGGTATGGTAGTTGAAAGCTAATGGATATCGATAGTGGTTTTATTCCAGACATACGATGCTCCTCATTACAAGTACGGGTATCAAATTCTAATACTCTGGGGCGGTCATGCGATAATCGGCGCTTACCTTTTAAGAATCTTTGGCAATAAATCCAGGTGATTTACAATTCAAACAAGTGCATCTGAAATCCGAAGGGGAGTTTATCTGATGGATCGAGTAGCCAATCAACTAGATAAAGAATTGGATAGGAATGAGTGGTCAAATTTGCCATCGGTAATCAGGGCTTCAGTTGAATTTTAATATACAGCCATCATATGATATGATATGAAGTCTTGAGAAAATTAGAGGAACCAGTCAAAACTGTGTGAAGCCAAATAAGTGTGTATCTGCCTACTAACTAGCCATGTTTGTGGTCTAGGTAAGGTGGGCTACTCGCATGCAATACCTAGCGGAGCCATCGTAACTTGACACGGTAATTTATTCAATTAAAACCCCGATCCTTCGCGGAAAGAATTGCTCAAGTATTCATCAGCATCTCGATCCGTCAAGCTATGTTGATCGTCAAACAAATGTCACTTCTCCCGACGATGCAGCAATTGATGCCTGTTTTGGAGAAAATTTTGGTTCAACACAACCTCAAATTTGACCAGATTAACACGGATTCGCACATTTTGACCGATGCACAGTCGGATGGGGACGGGACCGTGTTGTCTTGGTACAAAAAAAAAACAGCAAAGACTTTTTCCGTATATTCAGCCTGTGCTTGGTGAAGTGTTAACTAAACGCTGCCCCTCCAGCCGCCCGTTGAGGCGCAGCTGGTTGTGGTCCCCTACGCCACACTAATAATGAACCTCAACAGCCACACCCGTTCATCTCTCTTGATCTGACTGGAGGCTCATGACGAAGCCCAGACAGAAGTTCCATGCATGAAGCGTCAACAATTTTACCATCATGACTCCCTGTCAAGAGGGGCACTTGCTGCCACTCGGAAAAATGTCGCACCACCACTGACTCCCTCCAGCCCCAGCTTTGTTCCGCAACCCCGCTCCTCATCCCCTGTCCTCATCCCCTGTCCTCATCCCCATGTCCTCATTCCCATGTCCTAATCCCCTGTCCCTGGTGAGGTCATACCCGGACTTGTCGGGTGACAAGCGGATACTGCGACCGGCTCAGGCGAACCGACAAACTCCGCCAGCCGCTAAAGAAACAAAAGAGTGGGCTTAGGATGGAGGATGAGACTTGACCCAGTCATTCCTCAATCCCCACTCTTGGCCCGAAACAAGGCGAGCAGACAGGCAGAATTTGGCGCATGTGTGTGAGGGTTGCAGCAAAGAGGAAGAAACAGAGAAGCGTAAAAGAGAGGCAATTCATTTGCAACTATATATTCCTAGTACAAAATACGCATTTGGCGTGCCAACAATTAGAGCTTGCTCCAGAATCGAATACCATGATTTCCCCAGGAAAGGTCAAGAACACATGAGTGTAGTAGTGCATCTAACCTCCAAACATCATTACAAATTTGTTTCTTTTTCTATTTTTAGGGGGAGAAAAAAAGAAAATAAAAAGAAAAAGAATCATTTTTAATATCAACATATTGATTAGAATGAATATCAATACAAGTGTAATCAGACAAGCTCTGCTTCGCAGGATCTTGTTGGAAAACCCCTGTACCTAACCTATACCGTAGCCACCAATTTGAATTGCCAACCCCGCAAAATCAGCCAACAAACGTTTGATATACTCTGATAATATGATAAATGAGCCAACATAATCATTGTGCTAGAATCAAGGAGAATACGTGATTTAGTTCGACTCATCTCTCATTCATCCCAATTATCACTCTTGTGGAGGGCAGCCCCTGACACCTTGAGCTTATCCAAGGATCGGCGACACTAGGGGCTTAACTGGATTTCCAAAACGAAAATTAACCTAATTTGCTCAACCCAACGCCAGCAAAATGCTACTCACTTACCCAATGTGGAATGAGGGGAAAGCTAATTGTTTTAAGGAGCTCTAACATGAAGATCTCAATAGCACGGAATTCAATGTGTCTTGGGAACCCTAAACCATACTGGAAAATGGGGACTTTGTCACGGGAGGCCTATGCATTTTGCGGACAGTTGTATGGTGATGCGAGAAATGTTTTATTACATATTAATCAATCATGTAGTTAGAATCAATCCTCCCATCTGAAGAACATCGAGAGGTACGTAAGCCGTTTACAGAGAGATGTTGATGTTGAGAGCCTGGAGAGCGCCGACAAGGCTCTTGACGGAGCCAAGGACGGTTCCGAGGACAGGGGCGATGACACTGCTGCTGAGGCCGGAGAGGATGGGGTTGAGAGCACCGATGAGGGTGGGGACGATGCTGACGATGAGGGTGGAGACGAGGGTGATGACCTTGCCGAGGAGCTCGAAGAGGGTGACGAGGACGACCTTGAGGTCAACGGTGATGCCGACAACGACAACAAGGGACTTGATGGTGGTGACGACGAGGGTGATGAGCTTGACAATGAGCTCGACGATGATGGAAAGGTCAGCCTCAACCTTCAGGTCAATCTTGACACCAGTGAGGCCCTTGATGATGACCTGGACGACGGCGATGAGCTTCTTGACCAGGGGAACGGCCTTGGCAGAGCTCTCCTCCTTGGAGACCTTGCCAGCGGTAACGTCGGCAACAATGCCCTCAATCTCGATGGTGATCTCCTGGACCTTGACGATGACCTCCTTCAGGACAGTGATGAGGGTGGTGGAGGTGGTGATCTCGACGACGGAGATGCCGCTGTCAGAGTCGTCCTTGTTGGAACCAGAGTTGTCGCCACCAGATTTGGAGGAGCCAGAAGACTGACCACCGGAAGAGTAGCTGCCGGTGGGGGTGGCAACGGGAGTGGCAACGGAAGTGGTAACAGAAGTGCGAACAGAAGTGACAACGGAAGTGAAAACGGGAGTGAAAACGGGAGTGACACCGGGAGTGACAGAAACGGCGGTGCCAACGAGCTTGGTGGGAACGACCTTGCAAGGACCGGCAAGGGCCGAGGCGGCCATGGCCACGAGGGAGAAAACGGAGGAGGCCTTCATGATGTAGAACTAAAAACTTAAATGATTGTATGTGGTGAGTATTGTGGTAAAAGAGTGACAAAAGAGTGTGGTGATGGTTGGATGTGAGAACGAATGTAAGAGATGGTGAGCACAACTTGAGGGGGTGTTGGGGATGCTTATTTATACCAGCTCTAGTCCCATTGTTTAACAGTTTCTTCAACGTCCATCATGATGACCATGAGGTCGCTGGTGCGTCTGCAACCACGGAGGAGACGAGGCTAGCCCCAGAGATCTGCGGCCTTGCAGCGGGCCCTGTGATCGTGCTCTGATGGTGTTTTTGATAATGATCTGCCTGCGGTGGCTCCTTCACGTGACTTAGTTTGTGTTCTAACCTCAGCAGTGGATTGGTACCTTGCATAATCGCCCACATAGACTCGTATTTCTGGGATGGTCGCAATACTCTTTATCAAACCCATGTCATAGGGATTTGTCCGCCCCCCTTTCTCACCGCGTTTCGAAACGGCCCTGGCTGGCATCCCTTGGCATGTCGAGTCAGCGCCGGCAATCGCTGCACAGGCCTCCCATTCCACTGTTGAGATCTGCACCTCTTATTCGCCTGCCCGCCGTATTGTGCACAGCACTAGGCTGGCGCCTTCATCTGAGCTTTCAGCCCGGGCGTTTCCTGAACAGTAGGTAGAGGGTGCGCTATGACGCAGTCGTCATTTGAGGAGGACCTGGTCCGGCTGTCAGAGGCATCGGCCCTGATTGGCTGCGACCCCAGACCATCCGCCATTCCCGGTCGCCAAGCCGATGCCATCCGCCCTAAGCTCTCCCGGCCCGAAGCATTCAATTACGGAATCGAGGAGATATTGAAGGACAGAGGCCGCCGCCAGTAGGGAGGTGGACTAGGGATTGGCCCAACTTATCATTGGGCCGTTTTGTTTCCACAGTGAGAGCCGTTTATGTGTTGCCCATCAGCCCCACACATGCCGCGCTATGTTGTTGGTGGACGACTGATTTGTTAGGTGGGCATCCTGAAGTCCGTGTGTAACTGAAGCTTTAGCTACACCCGAGTTCAGCTGGCTGCCGGAATATCCGGCGTGTTGGCTGAGGTTGCGTCATTGGAAATTCTACTCGCTCATGGTCGTTTATCGGGAGGTGATCGCTCGCAAATGACAAAGGTGGAAACCACACGCGGTCGTGATAAGGCTGCGACAGTGCTTGAGACCTGGTGAACTTAATCCTGAACCATCCTAGTCACATATGTACGTCAAAGCCCAATGATGTGATAGATGCAATACAACGTTATATAATATTGGCGTAATTGTTTTTTGTTACAAGAATTTTCTTGGTATATATTTTGGTCAAGGCTGGGTTAAAGAACTGCCAAGCGCCCGCTCCAGCACCGCAAAATTATCAAATTACGCCATCGATGATGAAGGTTAAAATTTACTATTATTGCTCGAGACTTCGTTTTTGGTCCGCATTCTAATCTGCGACACAATCAAGAGAGAGGAACTATCAAGAGTTGATGCTTTAATCGAATCAAGCCCAAAGAATTTTGGTTAAAGAGGTCTGATTTACTCTGGAAGAAACGGTGTTGCATTGGTGCCGTCGAGAACCATGGTATTGGCCCCTATTATGGGGTGGTGCCGATCAATTGTAGCGTGGCGACTTATAATATAGGGAATGAGCAAATCTTTTCTTGCTACAACTACCGAAATATTCATAATCTTGCATTAATGGACGAGCCCTACACCGCCCTGTAGCAACATTGACCCAGTAACTATCCATTTCGAGGTATGCAGTAACAAAAAGAAAGTTTGACCATTTATCGCCAAAAGGATGTCAAGATAGACGCCACAACGACATCTCGAAGGTGTATCGTTGTGACGAGGAAAAAAAATTAAACTAACAGAAATCAAAACCATGTTCTCAATGCTCCTTGACCTAAAACTTTTGATGTAGCGCAATATGCAGCGAAAGTAGAGGGGACTCTGTCACTGATTGGCCTTTGATGGTTACACCATGACAATCAAACAGTCCAAGGTATCCGCATTAGAGCCTGACCAATTTGTAGTTTATCATATGAAACAGGGCACAAACAAGATCGTCTGCATCGATAATGCTCTAGGGTCTATCCCAACCCTAGTATGGCATATTGTAACGTCGCTAAGCCGTTTTGCTGAAGGTAGATGACCCATAAACCTCGAGTCGCTTATGAAAATGGAAAATAGCGGGTCAGTGATTCCGAGGAGCGATTTTATCTCATTCTATGATCAAATGAGCTTGCCTGTTTGGTATGCTCACTGAAGAATCGAGGAAAATAATTCACCCTCGCATGTTAATTCATATGTATCGCATCTCTCACCGTATCCTAGGCTCATACAAATCATGATCGTAGAACGAATTGCATTAATACAATTCTACGGGCCAGTCTTTGCCTTTTGGTTTTTTGGCCAGACGCTTACTTGTCGTTCCCATCTGATCACACGCATCCCTGGAATTGTGTAGGGTATTGAATGTTCTCGAAGAATATCCGTGTACCAATATAGCTGGTTTGGGACGACTGAGTTGGGCTGAGTTGAGCTGTGTTGAGGCAGCCCAAGCCAGAGGAATTGCCCTTGAATTGGGCGTTGGAGCATGCGGGGTTTAATTCCGTTTTGTCCACTTTCTGGTATCGATTTTCAATGTGGGAAATTATTCAGTTGACGATTAACCAAAGGAGTGGATGCGGAACCACATTTCTACAATGAAGATCCCGAGGACCCAGCCGTCTTAGACTTTGAATTACTCTCAACTTTGGCGGCCTCGCTTCAGACCGCTGTGGATTAGATGGAGGTGGTTGGCGAATTAATTGCGTCACAGGCTGCAGACTTGATACCGTGCTGATATTGACTTTGGCAATTTATTGTGTGGCACAGAGCCGGGGTTGATAGTGTTTCAGAGGTCTTATTGTTCTTGATTAATATTATCCACAGTTCCCCATGCTTAGAAAAGCTATGATCGCAGCCCAAGCCATGCTGGCGTTTAGGTTTTGCTGCACCAGAAGTACAATGTGATGACGATACTCGCGCACGGTTTTCTATCCTACTTCTCCCTCGAAATGATAGTGACGAATATTTTGGCTGCAAGCAAAAAAATTACCAAAAAAAAGAACAGAAGCTTGTTGTTACTTGCTATGATATCTAACTTGCGATGATAGAAGTTTCGCCAGACACAGAGGTCGTGCATTCCATAACCAAAGTAATAGCTCATATTCATATACGTACCAGTAATTTGGGCATGCGAATCGTGCTACGCAACGTTAATCGAAATCATCATTACCACACTGAAAGGGAGAGTTTGGTGCCAGAGGAGCCTGTCCAATCTCCGTGATTACCCTCAATTTTGAGAGTACTTGTCAGTTGACCTTAAGAGTCAAATATGGTGTCACCGAGATGCAACGCTAAGTGGCATGGTTATTTTCCCCGTCATTTTGATAAATAATCTTAAATATCGGCGAGATAAAAGTTGTGAGTTTCAGAATTCTAGGAAACTGGTAGTAATGGGAATCAGATATGACGAGCTCTTATATTATATAAATAAACGATCCAGTCCATTTCCAACTCCGTTCAAGCGATGACCACGTCTATTCATAGTCGTATAGGATTTGGATGCCAACCAGGAAACATGTCGTACTGGAGAGCCACAATGCGTAAAATGGAAAGAGATATTTCTTCCAGATGACCTGCTATATGATCGATCAAGAGACTCCATTCTGGGAAAGCTTTATTGCAAAACTTGCAAGGTTCTTCATCTGGCCGTCTTGTTTTGCGACATTCGTTCGCCTTCGAGTCCAAATCATCAAAGCCCCAAGGCCCTCTAACATCTTTGGGACCTTTGAATCCGTGAGAATTTATCCAGTGCGCTAAGAAACCTTCCTGAGTATAGCTCGTGCTGGAACAGCTGGGGTAATCGCATATCCACCGTACTTGATGGCAATGAGCCTCACTCTCATGACGAGCCCAATCGGCCTTGCTTTGAAACGATTCTTCTACCTGACAATCCGGCCATATGCAAGTATAAGACCGCAAATCTTCATGCAAATGATGGATCCAATCGGAAATCTGTTGAAATCTCTTGACTCGATAACATAGTGGACACTCAAAGGTTGCGGGCAGACTTAGCGAAGGTGGCGCAGGAACACCAGGAGGGAACCCAGGAGGCCCGTACAATGTAACAAAAGTCTTTGTGCTGTGCATGGATGGTGTCCCCCCAGAGGCATAGCAATAATATCCAGATAGGCAATTTGAGCCTAAGCCAAAATGTGAGATCCTAGTCGTGACAAGCCTCCTGTGCCTCTGCAGCTGCTTATCCTTAAGCCGCTTGAGTAGAGACGTATTTGTATGCCCGAGGTTCGGATTTATCGTAGTTATATGAAATTCGAAGCCCGCAGCATCGGGGAAGATGTCATCTATGAAGTTTTCTCCTTCATAGAAGCTGTTATTCATGGCACCTCTCATCTTCTTATGATTGAAATCTTCGACTTCAAGTTTTGCCCATAGCTCATCCAACCCATCTGAATAGTGAGATGAAATTGGGTCTGGCGGGTCTATACTTGGTACGAGTATTGTCCCCATACCACTACTTACCCCCACAAATCTATCTTCATCAATATCTGGCTCTGTGGCGAGTGTCTGAGGATCATTGTCGTTGTTATTTTGGGTATCCGCAACCAACAGGTCGACGACTGGCAACTGGAGCTCTGTCGAGATTTCGCCATGGCGAAGTATCTCACCCCATTTCCCGAAATCATCAGACTCTGGGGGGATGTCTTGAAGTGGACTGTCATCAGCCAAACTTCTATTCGCAACTGGCTGAGATGGAGGTAGTGTCGGGGATTCAGGTTCCTCCACATTCATTTCATCGTTGACGGAGCTTAAAGGAGGCAAGTCCTCGTCGCGAGATGAGGAGAAGGCACCGTCATTATCTACGACATCGCTCTCCACGTCCACCGCGGTAGGAGAGGCAGCTTGTCGGGAAGCTATCCTGATAGTGAGGGACATTAGTGCCTGCAAGTGGGAAGCAATGTGCTGGGTCATGACTTTGGCTAATTTCGAATTCGATTCAATTGTAAACTCGTCTGTATCGGCTTGAAGTTTTGGGTGACTTTCGTGAATGCTGGTCCTTGCGCTCTTGTAACTCTTTCTCTCTGGTGGTTCTCCTCCCCGTTTCTGTGACGCAGCTTTATTTTTCGGGTCCTCATTCTGGATTCGAAAGCAACACAGAGGGCATTCATTCAGCGGTCTGGGTTTGGATATTCTGCTTCGTCGAGAAATTGTTTGAATCTGTTCAGCAGTGAACTGGTCAATGTGCATTTCTTGCATATGGGCAAGAAGACTCTCTGGGTCCCCAAAAACGTCTTGGTCCACCTCGCATACAGCACAGATCCAGCAAGGCATCAAGTACACGTCTTGATGCCACCGATGGCCGTGTGTTTGCATGTGATCAGACCAGTCCTCGAAAGCCGAGAAACCCGCCGAAGACTCAGCGCACTCTTCTGAAAGACAGATGTAAGGTTTAAGGTCTTGATCCACATGTTGTCTAAATCTCGAAATTAGATTTCCTCTGTTAAACATGTTGCTTTTCTTCGCACCTCCATGTGGCTGGATCTAGGTCTTCCCGACCAAGTGGCTGGGCACACCATTCACAGATGACTGCCTCAACCCCCGGCCGTTTTGGTGGCTGGGGGTAGTTGTCATATTTAATTTGTGTGAATGATGTCTTGCGGGTTTTTGGGCTCGGCCGCCATATATTGTTTAGTTTGGACCGAAAGAGCGCCGTGTCAAGCGATGAAATATCCGAGAATGAAAAACGCGCAACTATGGGTTGAATTGACTGTAGTTGTGATTCAGAAGAAGTGGGATGATGTTGAACAATAGTGGTAGGAGCCATCTCTTGCACTGCATCATTTTCAGGAATATCCATCAAGTGTTGTGGCTGCTCGTCCCGTCTAGTTGTGAGTGCTCGTTGTCGATGTTGGAGAAATGCCACTTTTGCCAGTCGATTTGTCATGGACTTTGTGAGACGGCCCCGCAAAGACGGATGTGTATTAGGATACAGAATTTGGACCATGTTTGTGAATACATGTTCAAAATCCTTCATATCGAGGTTTTGAGCGAAGAGTTCCACTCGATGATCGACATTCACTCTGGCCGACTGTCGAATCGCGACACCTAGTCGATTGAGCCGGTCAAGTGTTTCCTCAATCTCCTCCAAACTCTGGATTTCTGGATTCGATGATGCTTGTGCATCTTGATTTTTTATCTGGACATCATCAGCCGCGGTAGTATCCGGGTGGCTAACTGCAATTATGGTTAGTAACCATTTATATGGTGGCAGACTGTTTGGCAAACACACATAGAGATAGGGCTCTCTTTAAAAGCGCCAATAGACGCAAAACTATATCTCGAATATCAAGCAAACTCTTTAGTCTTCTGTCGAGGCATTGACTGGGACGTGCGAAAACACCCAAGTAGGCTGTCCAGGTTGCGAATCGTTGCTGATACTCTATTAAAAGGCTGCTGGTGATAGACGAGCGTTCCTCGGAAACACGCTCGCTAAAGAGCTCCTCACACTCGCACGCCAGGAAGTATATGCGATCCTTATCCTGCACCGGCGGCGGCATGGTGATGATGAGGCTCCAAAGTTGGTTTTGGGCCAAAAATAAGCCGCTTGCTTAGGCCAACCGTCAGCCCTCGACCAGGGTAACATGTAATGGGCGGGGAATCATTAAGCCCGGAATAATAACGATCCGGGCCGCAAAGCATTGTCAGCTGTTGCGCGCATTCAGCCGCAGCCTAGTCGCATTTGCCTTGTCGCATTTGCCTTGCCGCATTTGCCTTGCAGCTGCACCGCAGCATTCCAGTTGAATGAAGTTATCCTCGCCCTCAGCATTGAGTCGAGAGATTGGTGAGTTATCTAAGCCTGGTTCTAACCAACAACTAATACTCCTAGCAAATGTAGGTTTCGACTGTCCTACATGCCATGCCGTACCTGTCTGAGCTCAACGAGTGGGGTCTACTCCAACGGTTAGGAGCCCTGCTGATAAACAAGAAAGCTCATTGCCATGAGTCGCCCGAGCCATGGAAGGGTGGACCCGAGTATAGCGACCGTGAATACTATGAGGTAATGGCGCTGGAGGCCGAATTGCGTCAAATATTCATTCCCAGGGAGTCTGACGTGCAATTGGCAGACCACGATCTGGAGCCATGCTGGTCTCAGCTTAGAAACGTGTGCAGACTCTTAAATAGTCTCGTGCATAGAGAATTATGGTCAGACCACAGTCCGCACAATGGCTCTTCCTACCCACACCTCTGGGGGTTGATCTGTTTCCTTGATGAACCCGAACATGAATCGACCTTTGACTTGGTGGGCGGCGCAAACCACACCCTGTTTCGTTATAGGCCGGAGACTCGACGAGATGATTTAAAACCTGTCACAAGCTTTAACGAGTATATGGCCCAGCTTTTTGCAAACCAGTTCAGGCCGGTCGTTGGATCAAGTCGAAAAGTAAAAGATACAGCTTGGGGAAATACACAATTTCGAAGTCGGGCTTCTGCTGTTTTCCACTTACTTTTTGAACGATTCACTTGTGAAATAAGCCACGAGGTCTTGATGAAGGTGTCGGAAAAGATAGCAGAAGGCGACCGACTACCCAAACTTCAGCTTCTTTTGTCATCATGTTCAGGCTCTGGGAACTGGCAAGAAACACTTTGCGCTCCGGTCGAGTGAGTGCATACTTTTTTGATGCTTTAATTAAGTAGTTGGTATCCGATTCTAACTGCAAAATAGAGATGAAATCGCAATTAAGGAAGTGCGCGATCTTTGTCTTGAATTACAACAGTTTCAAGGTAAAGGTCAGGAACTACACCTTTCCATTCAAGAGCATCAGTTATTTGGGGTGTGGGCTTGGAAAACAATGAGGAAGCCTCCCTTGAAAACCATCCAGAAGCTTTCGCTTGATGAACTTATAATGAATGGCAATTTCAAACCCCTGAGCTGCTACTCTCTTATGAGTAAACCGTCGATTATTCGATATAATCTCAAGGAGAAACGAACATTGGCAGTGAAACTGGGATTCTGTTTACTTGACTTTTTCGACTCTCAGCTAGACTCGAAAAGGATTCATTTTCTAGTTCCAAACGATGGGCGCCCCAATAAGGACCTCCTATATCTATCATTCTCTTCGAAGATGCAGGGATTGGAGGAGTTTCGAGACTTCCGGATTGGACACCCTGTTTTGCTTTCATTCGCCAAACTCTTGATCGAAATCGAAGAAGGAAATAACCTGCCTCTTGACATTAGCTCTCACTACGGGGAACAAAACACACAAACTTGGGCAAAGATGTTCGAATGTGTGGAGCGAATGGAAATCGAGAGAAATGACTCGTACATTGAGGCTGTTGTGGGATGCCTAAATGTACACCGCCAGATAGCTAAACGCCTCCGAGAAGATGGTATTAGCGACGACAAGGCTGACGTCAAAATAAGAGAGGAGCTATATCAACACATAGTCCGCAAGCTTGAGCTCTCTCTTGCAGAATGTACCACCAGGAAGAGGGAACGCTCCGAATCTCCCGAGCCTCCTCCATCGAAACCAGCTCTCAAACCAGCGTCGATCCGATCCAGTCAATTATCCACTGACGCTTCTGACAACTGGAGACAAGGGCGAGAATTCTGGTCAAGTTCCAAACGGAGCCGTACAGTTGCAAGACAAGAACCAACGAACATTTCCAGAATGAACATGCTTCGAGAATCGTGGAGTGGAAATATTTTCAAGAAAATCGTCACAAACTCTACAGACTTTGGTTCTTCCAATAAGCGAGCCAGTATTTTCCACCGCGACAGCCGGCTGTTTCGCAGTCCTGAGCCGGTATCTGAAACAGCCCGTGGCTCAATCACCAAAATGCCTGGTCGGCCCTCTAGTCGAGATGAATTCGAAGTGGCAATTATTTGCGCTTTGCCTCTCGAATATGACGCCATTTCGCTTTTATTTGATTGCTTCTGGGATGAAGATGGGGATCCCTACGGTAAAGCAAGGGGAGATCTTAATACCTATACAACTGGGCGCATGGGAAACATTGATGTGGTTTTCGTGCTTTTGCCAGAAATGGGCAAGGCTAGCGCGGCAGGGGCTGCTGCGAGCCTTCGATCGAGTTACTCTGCACTAAAGCTTGTTCTATTAGTGGGAATATGCGGCGGTGTCCCCAATCCAAACGGGAAAGGTGAGATGCTTCTAGGTGATGTCATTATTAGCCGGACCATTGTTCAATACGACTTGGGAAGACGGTATCCGGAAGGGTTCAGACCAAAAGATGCCATTGAATCTAGTCTGGGACGACCAACAAAGAGTATTCGGAACATGATATCCCGTCTAGAAACATTGCGGTGGCGACAGACACTGGAGCAGCGTGCCGGGTTTTTCTTGAAAAATATTCAGAACCTACCGATGGAGAAGCGACCTGAACGCGTCTATACATGCCCTGGGTCTCAAAACGACCGCTTGTTTCGAGCAGACTATCGTCATAAACACCACTTCGAGGCGCAGTGTCTATGTGCTCATAGCAATACTACTACAGATCCAGTCTGCGTCTCTTGCCACGATTCATCTTGTGATGAACTTGGCTGCAATGACGAGTACCTCGTGAAGAGGGTTCGATGGGAGAAAAAGAGACGGCTGGAGAGTGAAAATCGAGCGGAGGAGGCTCAAGCGCCTTTGGTGTTTATCGGACGTATTGGTTCCGGCGATACGGTGTACAAGTCTGCCGAGGAACGGGACATAATTGCAAAGCATTATAATATACTATCGCTGGAGATGGAGGGGGCGGGGATTTGGGATGAGTTGCCTTGTATCGTGATCAAGGGCGTGTGTGACTATGCGGACAGTCACAAGAACAAAGTGTGGCAAGACTTTGCCGCAGCTACGGCAGCAGCAACAAAGGCGCTTTTAGAGCAGTATATTAAAACGGACAACTTCATATAAAGAAGGGGTGTTGACATTGCTAGCAAACCAAGGTTACAATCACCCAATGAAAATTATGCTCTCATCAACGAGCCTCATATTTAGTCCTATGGACCCTGATTTTGCAATCTATTAGTGAGGTTTTGAATATTTTCTGAACCCATTCCATAGTGGAGATGACCGGAAGATGGCCCGAAGGTGTGCGGTGGTACTCGGTTGAAGTTAGTCGTTGTCAATTTTTCTTAAAAAGGTACATGGAACCAAAGAGAGTAACTCGCACGGACACAATGGATAAACAATTAACCTGCAAAGGTCACTGAGAGTGATAAGGATACGACAGCATCAAAATTGGTCAATTATGGGAAATATGCTTTGATGGGCTCAAAAGCCGCCTCATATTTGCTTACTCATGAGTCTGATATGTTCTATCCCACAAGGTATCTGCGCGTGGGGGACAAAGTTTGATGAGAGAGCGTCACGCCGAGCAGCGGTGCAGCGTTTTTTCTTCCCCGATAATCAAGTTGTATTCATACGTAAAGGGCCGGAAGTCAAGCCGATGGGCTTGTAAAGTCTATATGTACAAGAGTAATAACATGGTTCGCCAAGGAGTTGAATGGTCAGTTCATGATTCCAAAATCATGCGTGGGTTGAGGAAATGGACCTTCTGCACCTGTTCCGAGACCACGATTGAGTTTTGCGACAGGGAACAAATGGCGAAGTAGACTGGTGAATGGGCATCTTGAACGCAGAGAAGGTGTAGGTCCAGCTGTCAATGGACTCCTTGTCGCTCACGCAGCTGAATGTGCTGTTGTTCTTCCAAAGAGGTCGAGTGGGCCACTGGCACAGCATCTGGGTCTCTCCCCTCGTAGGTGTCCGATGAGACGGTAGCATCGAGGCGGCTAGGCTTGACACTGTTCTCCACCCAGTTGATCACATTCTCCATATTGTCCTCGGGGTATGGGCCGGGCTGAAGGGTGTCGGTGCCGCAATGAGCCGCACCAGGGACCAGGTAGAACTGGTACCAGTCCTGAAGGGCCTCCTGTGCATTAGAATCAGATATATTAGGGTGTATGATAAAGCGAACAGACTGCCAGTAGTGCACGGATGACCCGGTTGGCACACTGGGGTCGGACTCGCCGTGGCAGTGCAGCAACTTGCCGCCGCTCTGCTTGAAAGTGGTAAGGTCTGGAATGGTGGTCTGAAGGCTGTCGTAGTACTTGACCATTCCAGTCTGCATCCAGTCTACCAAGGTTTCGTACGTAATATTATCAAGGTTAGGGAGGTTATCAATGTCCAATAATTAGATCAATTTAGCGACCCATTTGCCACCGGTGCTAGGAATGTTCATCTACCACTTTCCAGTGTCATTGTTGTAAGTCGTGTTACCATCCGAAAGCTCAGAGGCAATCTGCTAGGACAGGTACGCTCGCTCTCCCTGGGTGCTGTAGATATTATCGTAAATGGCTTGCGCAACAGCAACACCCTTGGCGGTGACAGTTCCGTTTTGCTCAGGCTGGTAGCTAGTTTGACTCCCTTCGGCTTGTCGCTTGCTGAAGTCGAAGCCGAGGGATGTGCTCGTTTCGGCCACGCAGTAGTAAGACTGGCCGATGATGGACTTGAGATCAAACTTTAGCTTGCACAGATCCGAGCGAGAATCAACGCCATCCTTTCTTCCGTCGAGATGATCGCAGGCCTCGATGGTGGCGTTGACAATATTGGTCAACTCACAGGGGAGGGGGTAGTAATCAAGCGTCTGCTCAACGGCGGCGGGGAATGCGTGGTTAACCTGCTGCTGTACAAAACGGAAGGCCGGGGCACCAGTAATAACACCGTCATATTCATTACCCCAGCGTTGGATCTGGCTCATACCCTCACGGCCGCCATCAGAGCAGCCTTCGTAGTAGGTGTAGAAGTAGGTGTAGATCTTGTTGGAGCCCATTTCGAAGATGGCCTTTGTGACGTATTTGCCAATTTGAGTCATTTCGCCCAGGGCCTGGTAGCCAAACATGTAAGTGGCATCCCAGTTGATAGACCCATTTCTATACAGGAAGACTGCGCCGTATGCATCGCTGAAGGCGTCACAGCCAGCATCCGTGGCAGCTGAGGCAGCTCCGTAGGGGAGACCTCCCGTTGTCTCAGTACTAAGGGAGAAGCCGCCTCTGCCAGCAACATAGAAACGCTTCTTGAAATCAGAGGGGCCGGGTAATGCGTAGTTGAGGACCACAGCCGCGGTCGAAGACTGACGCATTTTTTATGAAGGGAATGAATGAATAGAATGACTGTTGAAAGAAGCCGGTAATTGTAGTAGTATTCAATAATGTGATGAGCGTCCCGACGTGGAAAACCAGCTACTTTCAGAGCTATATATACAACGACATTCGGATTATAATGGAAAGCGTCCTCTTGTGCTCTCTTCATGGACCCCGAATGTTTTGGCCGTGGTCCATAATTGAAACGTGTAAAATCCATGGCATTGACGTATGTCACCAGCAGAGACGTGGAGGGGACATGACGCTGCCCAAGTCGATTCTCATCTTCGATAGGCTTTACCGGCGACATTCTGGATCTCCAGCAATGTGATCCAGCTCCACCGTGAGCGAGAGTCTGAAATTAAAAAAGGACAGGCGTACTTGTGTTGTTTAACTGAAATTGGTTGGAAGACCACAAGGTCCTCCCCACGTCGAGTACTGGTAAGTGGTTTTGGTTGTGTCCCCGCGATTATTCCCGTCGGATTTGTTCCGGGAGGGCGCTACCGACGGATCCGATGCTGTGGGTACCGGGCTTCTCGACGCTGATTGATAAAACAGAGCGACCCAAAGCTCTACGCGTATTTCAGCGAGGCCTGTTTGACATGAAGCCATTCCACAGCCGACTTCGGCGGGATGGCACGTGGCTCGCCACATTTTCTAGGGTGATGTGTGTGGGCTTCAGGTGCCAGTGTTGCTTTCGAAAATTACACTAGATGATTGTAATTCTTGATGGGAATTTTCCGTTTATAGAGCCTATTTTGCATGGTAGATAACGATGTAGGCCAGACAGAGGCGTGGCATACGTGCTTCATATAGCTGTTATCCGCACCATTAATCGCAACTATTGCGGCTATTAAATTGGCTTTGGCAAAACATGAGGGGCTATGAGATGTTGCGGAAAGTACTAGTCTTGGAAGACGATATTAGAATTAAAATTTCGCG
Organism: Calonectria pseudonaviculata; assembly: GCA_004380915.1. NCBI lineage: Eukaryota > Fungi > Ascomycota > Sordariomycetes > Hypocreales > Nectriaceae > Calonectria > Calonectria pseudonaviculata. The sequence goes on along the minus strand of PGGA01000010.1, from coordinate 1,354,375 downwards.
TATAGACAAACTCTCTTGTAAGATTAACTGGAGGGTTTTCGGAATAAAAGCAAAAGATTAAAAAAATAAATTAGGAAAGATATAAAATCGTTGATCTGAGAAATAGCATGCAGATCGTCAAGCAAACGAGATAGGAGATTCTTTCCCAGTAGCACTGGAATGCTATGAAGTCGTCACTGGAGAGATTAGCTCAACTTAGATGGCCGTTTGAAATTCCTCTTTTCTCTTTATGAAACATATAGAACTAATTCAGCTCATTTGAGGCCATAATGGTTGGTCGTTGTCTCTATATTTTCCAAGAGGGCTCATTTACTCTAGACGGACCAAGTGAATTCGTACTTTACAAGCGTCGATCTGGTCAACGTATGGAATTAACCATGTTGAAATGGGGTGGAGTTGAATGTAGTGTGAAAACACACACCAAGCTCAGAACAACAAGAGGCTAGTTAGCTGCTGGGTTAGACTGTGGCTGGAAATGTGACATGGAAACCGGGTAAAGTAAAGGAAAATAAAATAAACCAAAGGGCCCACAGCAGCTGGGGTCAAGTAAGCAACATACACATCATTGAGGCTGTTCACTCTAATAGTAGCTTAGAAAGGAAGCCTCTCAACTGGGCCAAAAATCATGAATTGGATGAATCTTGGCTGGGTTCTTGGTGTTGCGACTAGACTAAGTCTGGTGCTGCAGCCGGACTAACTATTGGCCGAGATATCCCTGCATACCCTACACCAACATCCACACTCGTCATCCCCAACACATTGCGTTGAAAGTTTTTCACATGGCTGATTAACGGAAATCAACAGTACGGAAATGGTTCAGCCATAGACAAATAGCCTTTCGTAGCCTTTTGCTAGAAGCTGTAACTTACTATGTGAAGGTTCGTTGTCGAGAAGGTTGATCACGTGTCACAGTTGTTACAGCAATGGTGGGGTAAGATGCGAAAAATGAGATTACGGTGTTGGCGAAATTTGAGGCATTCTGGCAAAGCAAATTCCCCAGTTGAAGACATCCCCAGATGGAAAACTTGGTGGACAGATGAGTTGTGCTGGCTCTTGTATCAGAAGTACTCACGAATATCTTTGGCACGGCGCGTCAAAGCACGTATAGCACCTTTCGTAAGAGGGATGGTTTAAATAGTGCCGTGGCGCACAAGGATGGCTCTGTGCAAGGAAGAGGGGGGCTGCAGAGGTGCAAGAAGGTGGTTCAAAACGGGCCGATGGATCGGCCAAAGATGCAAGGGAACGAAACGACGTGGTGGTACCTGACATGCATCTTTTGGGAAACGTTTGGGGACAGCCAGGAGGTTAAGAGGTGGATTTTGATTTTGATGAAATGTTGGCGGCATTGGTTGAATATGAGTCCATATTGGCATGAGACTTGAAGAGTCTAACCCCCCACACCCGCCAAAAAAAAACAAAAAAAAAAAAAAAACCCCAAACCAAACCAAACCAAACCAAACCAAACCAAACCACAACCGTGTAATTATGACATCACTCAATTGATGAAGAAAAAGCTGTCGAGGTTGCAATACGAAGGACGTTTCGGCCAAAAGTCGAGATTGATGAGCAAAATGAGCCAATGCTGTGCGCATCTAGAGCTGTGGGTCATGATTGCATGAATTACCCTCACACTGGAGCCATTCGTTCTTGTGCTGGAAGGTGATTTGCACATCGTCTGACAACCGTCCAATGAAAAGCGGAGGGATGTCAGAGGCGGGCTGGGCTAGCAAATGCGACTGCATTATGTAACCGCAGGGCGATTCCACTTGAAGAGAAACATGCGTGGTAGACATGATTTGCCCAATGAGATGGTGGGGTGCTGTCTGGTGTGCTGCATGTTCCATTGGCCATGTTTGCGGCTTGGGGCGAGCTAAAAGGGCCTCACAGTGATGCTGCATGACACGTAGGTTGGTAGGTTAGCGTCGAAGCTAGTTCCTGTCTCAGGCAGTCGGGGTATAAAAATGGGAATGCTTGGGCGTGTTTTTTTGGGCTAGTCCACACCGTTTCATCATCATCATCATCATCAACATTTTTCTCAGAAACCTTTTCGGAAGAAATACCGAAAAGAGTATACCAGCCAGCCCAAGTTAGTACACGGTGCATATAAATGAATGATGGAAAAGGCTAACAGGTGTGATTATCCAGACATCAGGTCGACTCGATTCTATCAACCAACCCAGCCATGAGTGAACGACAGAGCGGAGTGGTGAAGTGGTTCAACGAGGAGAAGGGATATGGATTCATAACGCCAGAGTCCGGGGCAGATCTGTTTGTGCACTTCAAGGCGATTGAGGGAAGGGGCTTTGTCAGCTTGAAGGAGGGACAACAGGTGACGTTTGAGGCGGTGCAAGGACAAAAGGGAATGCAGGCGGACAAGGTGCGAGTGGAGGAATAGAGAAGAGGGCGTGTCTTGGTGGGGGGAACCGCAAATGAATTTGGGAATGGATGGGTTGATGTGACGTTTTGAACGTTTTGCAGAACAAAAGTTGAAGTATGCCACCAGTCAAGGACCCTGCGAGGGCGTCATGTATGTATGTGTGTGTGTAATGCATGTACGGTGACTGATGGATGGACAGACAGACAGACAGACAAACAAACAGGCAGGCAGGCAGGCCAAGTTCAGGGTTAGGGTTAGCGGTGGTGTGCATACAGAGGAATTGACTTTTAAAGTGGCATGTGTGTGCAGATGTGCGTCAATGAATATTGAGATGATTAAATTTTTTTTGGGGGGGGGTTTTTTTTTTTTTTTTTTTGTTTTTGTTTGAGTCACAAGAAGGGTTTGTTTGACTCGGGCGGGGTTGGGGTTGATGGAGCGGAGTTGGCGATGGAGAGGATGCGGCAGAGGTCACGCGCATCAGAATGATGGACTCATTTGGGGGGCAGAGGGCACACACAGCAGAGAGAGCACAGCAGAGAGCACAGCAGAGAGCACAGCAGAGAGCACAGCAGAGGGCACAACAGAGAGAGCTTAGCGACAGCCAGGCTAGATGGGAGGAGGGGGATTGATTGATTGGATGTGCGTGGGAAATAGGTGGGACCGGCCATAAGTGGGCTCTAGTTTTGGGTAGTTTTGGGGAGTAGCAGTGGGACAGACAAGAGACACATGAGAGGCCAGTTAGTTGGTGAGTTGGTGAGTGGGTAAGTTGGTGAGTTGGCCAAATCATCATCAAGGAAGACGACATTCGACTAGGTCGACTTCTGGAATATGGGGCAGCGAGGAGGAATCTAAGCACAAGATCCAGTCAGGGCCCATATTGTCGTGGGAGGAATTACAGATTGCCAAATCCCGTCTCTCCCGATCTCACTGAGTCTATTACCCAGGTTAGTTATTCCATAAACGACATGTTGATACTATTTGTCTCACAGTCAAGTCAAGCTGGAGCAGTTGCAGGATTTAACGCGGGGGGTCCGAAAGAGACTTGCTCATAAGCCAGGTCAATGTCAGAAAATTCGCCAGAACGAGTTACCAAGCTTCAGCCGCACATGCGGTCAATGAAACAACCATGGGACATTGTTGCATTACAAGATGTGCCATCCAATTTAGTTTGGCCGAGTATGCGTGTTCGCCGCACGCATAATATTTGGTATGATTTGGCCAAACCCATCACCGAAATGGATCACCCAATCCACAGGAATCATCATTCGGCGCCTCCCAAGTTGCAGAACCGGACTGAGGAGGTGGTTTAATTTCGTCTCTGCATCTCCGAATGCCTCTCGGTGACATTGCCGTCCACAACGTATACAGAAATACCAATAAGCCACCCGTGCCGGTTGACATGGAAAGATTGATCTCACATTGTTGTACCAACTCAGGCGACATCTTAGTAGGCGATTTTAATTTACACCACCTTCCTCAGCAAAGAATTGTCCCACCGTCTTGTTAACTGGTCTGTTATCAAAGTCATTGGATTTGAATCTGATCATCGAATTTGCCAAACAGCACTCAGGATAAGCCCGAACCGAGTTACTGGTGTGCGTTTTCGTTGGCATCGGACAAACCGGCAACGATTTTGTGCCGAGGTCGAGACCGGGCTTCAATCGATGCCGCAACCTGATCTGCGAAACCACGACGACATTGCTCGATTCATCAAAACCCTCATCCAGGTGCTTACCGACGCCGTCAAGAAATGTGTTCCACGTTGTGATCCGTTCACCCCGACCCCCATGGCGGAATCAGCTCATCGAACCACGCAGGCCACATCCTATAGGGAAGCTGTTACTACTACAACCATGGTGAATCCTAGTAGTATGTTGAGATGGGCGGGCCAGACCAAAACGTCGCGTGAAGCCCATGGATCTGCCATACTCTCCCGACTTTGAATTCGACGGCAGGTACGCCAGCACTGGCACGGAAAAGGCCGTCTTGTACATGGATGCAATCTATGGCACAGGAAACACGAGCCAGACCGAGTCCATGAACCCCGACCTCCCGCAAAACCTCGACTTGACAATTCCGCTCCATCACCGGTTGGTTCGGGGCATCCCGAATGACTCGGACAAGGCGGGCGAGGTTTTCGAACTCATCAAGGCTCTCCCAAGCCGCAAATCGTCCTGCGTCGACATCATCGGGAATGAGGCCCTCAAGATGGCAGCACCCGTTCTGATCCCCGGTCATGATTCCGAACTCTTCTTTGAAAACAGCGGGATTCCTCAAGGGAGCTGCCTGTCCCCTCTCTTGTTTCTCTTCTTTGCCTCGCCTCTGCTCGAGGAAAACTTCCTTCACGGGCCCACCACCGAGCTGTTCGCCTTTGTCGACGATACTTACATCATGGTGCGGTCCGATTGTTGGAAGAGGAATTGTAAGCAGCTCGAGCTTGTCCATGATCGCTTGACAGCCTGGGCCAAAGACAACAAGGTCAGCTTCGCACCCGAAAAGTACAGCTTGAGGCATTTCCGGAGCCACCAGGACAAGGAAATGCCCGTCGTCAAGGAGCGTCCCAACATCGACGGCATCCCCTCCACCGAACTGCTGTTCGAGGAGAAGTATTTGGTCATCCTGGGAGTCAGGGTCGATGATCAGCTGTCCTGGAAGCATCATGTGGAGGAGATTGAACAAAAGGTTGACAAGCGGCTCCGATACCTCCTGGCCATTTCGGGGACCACCTGGGGCCCCAACCTGCCCAAGATGAGACACCTGTATTTGGCATACATCCAATACATCATGGCCTACGCTTGTACGGCTTGGTTTTATACCGGCACGGGCATCATCCGACAAGGGAAGATTAAAAGCGACCTGTTGCACAAGCTCTACAAGCTGCAAGGTAGATGCCTGCAGAAGATCTCTGGCGCCCTACACCAGACTCGTCGGCTCGTCCTCAGAAAGGAGCTCCACATTCACGAAATATCGCAGTACCTGCAATCAAAAACAGTTGCTCACCACGCCAAGGCCTATGATACACATGCAAACTTCCTGAGGCGGCACCGCGTGAGATCTCTCAAGCCAAAATACCTCGAAAACCACCCCTTTACACATCTCGACAGTGACGCTCGCAAGCTGATAGCAAAGGCCAAAGCATGGTCGGTGCAATTTCACGGTGCGAGGTCCGAAGAGCTGTGGAAGAGCTATCAGCACCGGTGCAGGGCTATTGACAAGGTGTCTGCCAAAGAGTTGGACGCCAAGTCATCCGAAGAATGGGACCTCTATGTCAATGATCCAAACACCTTCTCCTCTCAATGGCAGGCCCTTTCTAGATACGACAAGTGGGGGTCCGCCAACATGAAATGCTACGAAGAGCTCGACCGGAAGCAGTGCACCATGCTGCTTCATTGCAAAACGGGTCGGATTGCCCTTTGTTCATTCTTCTATCACTACAACGTTGATCACGAGTCAACATATGAATGCCCCCAGGCTCGGGAATGCGCTCTGGCAGGGCCACAGAGTTGATAGCACTTAGGGTCATGGAAGCGTTGACTCTTCCGTCAGCTGGTATGCCCGAAGGTTCTTTCACCTTCGTCCTTGACGGAGGAGAGGCCCCTGAAGAATTCTCAGAGCATTTCCAAGATGTTATTCAACGCGATGCCACTTTCCAGGCCGCCTGGGATGCTCGGGCAGATGAGCTTCTGCAAGGTAGTATACCTCCTGACAGGCTGTGGATAACTAAGACTCGATCCGACTTATGTACGTTCGCCCCCCTCTGTCTATACCTTGATCATTTGGCTCTAACTTTGAACAGATATTTTTCAAGAATTTCCAGAGGCCATCCGGGACATTGAGAATGAGTCAAGCTTCACTCGGCGCAACTTCTATGCGGGCCCCAATCTCTGGAATGTTGAAAAGGCGTTCGAGGTGATGAAAATGAAGCCCGTGGAGGACTTGTCCCGCTTTAGAATCTTACTAACACAGACCTTGCAACCGCCATCGCCACTTCCAGCCTGGAATGACCTGCTTGCAGAGGAGGTATTGCCGTCTTTCTTTACACATCAGAAGCCGAAACTTGTTTCATCAGATAGGTATTTTAATTGCGAGAGGGATATGAAAGTCATCAATAGTACACTTCCACGATTGTTCAGTGAAATGGACTGGGAGGATGATGGCCAGGAGGACGTTGAGGATCAGGGAAATGAGGATTTGAACGAATAAGATTGAGAAACTAGCCCATCCCTAGGGCGAAACATTTGTATCTTAACATTAACCAACCCATCTCCTAGCAAGATTTAAACGTGTAATGCAGTATTCACAAAGAGCAGATCCGCCCCATGGTTCTTGAAATATGCCCTATCCAAGTTGAAAAGCGAGAGAGTGATGCTCTTGCACGACTATTCCAGTCTTTGTAATAAGAGACAAAACTATCAGCAAAATATTTTTCGAGTCAGAAATTGCTTCAGTCCAATCCGCGGTGCCGGTGGTCTAGAAAGCTTAGGCCAACTTGATGTCAACTGGTTTCGTTCAAATCCAATGGTCGCGTGGCCCAATGGCAAGGCGTCTGACTACGAATCAGGAGACTGTGGGTTCGACCCCCACCGTGACCTTTCGTTTTTTTTTGTCTCTGCCATAACTAGCTTTTGGTTTTTGACTCGAGGGTTGCTGGGCTAGGATTCAAACCCAAAACTGGCCATTATTGCCGATCTAGAACACCAGCACAACGGCCCTCGAACGTCAAGCACCCGCCATCAAGGTACAGCTACAGCTGTAAATTTGACGCACATTATTAGCGAGCGACTGGATGTGGAGCAAACCGCCTTAGAGGCAATAGAAAGTACATCCTCTGGCCGAAATGTACTGGCTTTAACTTCGGCATCAGCTCTCCAGGATGGGCCGATTCTCTATAATATATCACTCCCTAGCTGAATAAAAATACCTACAAGAGGCATCACTTTGGAGGTCCGCTTGGACACGTCTATTTATTTTTTCCTCTGCAATCTGTTTATTCGGGGCTGACTAACTAGCAGGGGTTTTATTCATTAACATGACAACTCTGGAGCATATGCCCCAGTTTAACTGAGAAATGTGATTCATATGGACAAGATTAGATAATAATAGTCTCTAGCCTAGACACTATGCTATTTTGAATAGTTCTCGCAAGTTCACTACACCAACTGAGTTGAGCTGTCCTTGATTTACTATGGTAATGTGCGCTGGATTACGCTGGCAAGAGTTAAAAAAACACATAACCCATATTTTCTACACTGAGAGACTTTCAGACCACCCTGTGAAGGCGTACAATGGGGAAATTTGCTATGATTGTGGTGTTAAGGCACAAGCCATCAATGTTTCCTTCAAGTCCAGCTCTTCCAGCCCCTCACTTGATCCCAAACTCACATCACCAACTCATCCCACACCATACTACCGAAGTGCCATCTTCAAGGAGCCAAGATCCTACTTCACTTCTGACAGCACAGTTTTCATCTAACTATATCACAATCGGTTAGCATTCTGATGACCAAGATAGCACGTAGAATCTTTTACCAACCTTGCAGAGAGAATGGGTCCGTGAAGGGTAGCACAGTACTGGCTGAACGGATCAACGCTATCCGAGAAGACGATGGGAATGCTACTGCAATCGAGCATCCCGAATCCAGTAACAAAGATGCTGTTGAAAAATTGCTGTGCCTGGTCACAGTTGGTACTGGATTGGCAACAGCTCGTAACTGCCCCAGCACATGCTGGGTCGACCGTGCCGGCGACGGGATTAGACCCTCGCCGAATTTCCTCATGGCCGGCGACTCTAGGGTTCCCGAGGGCCGAGGAGATGGCGACAATGGTGGAGATGATGAGAAGCGAAAACTTCATTTTGTTGGTTGTATTAGGGGTGCTTGGATGTGTACAGGAAGAGTGCTTTGTGCCGAGGATAGTTGTAGGTTGCGATAAAAAAGTGTGCTCTTCATTGACTCTTTTATATATTAATTTCTAGAATGGTATTATTCGTCGAGCTAAGTTCGCCATTGAAAGCCCCCATCGATATCTTGCCGGCAGGACATTACGCAGCTGACGCTTGGGGGGCTTGCACATTTGAGGCGCAGCATGAGACCTCGACAAGTTCTTTTAGCGCCAGACACTCGAGTACTAGGGCTTAAATCAGCACAAACTCGTCCAGCGACAGGCGAATGGCCTGGGCTGATGATGCCGATTTTGCCGACAACCCGTAAGCAGCGACAGGCCGCTTGCTCTAAACGCTGGGGTAACGGAAGGCAAAGGCACGATGTCACAATGAAAATATCAAACTGACACAATGATATTTTAAATTATTTTCCATGCAGCTGAAATGTGTTTTAGCTCTTATGTCACGAGAATGAGCATTTGTGTGCTTCACGGAACTGTCGTCATATTGAAACGACTAAATTCACCATAGAAGATCAATACCGCCACGCTTTTAATATAGGTACCTGAAAAATTACCATGGGGATACATTGTGAGCGCAAGGAACGGCCGTGACAGAAGTTTACCGGTACGGACGGCCGCCCAGAAAACGAACACGAAAAATTCTGTAAACAGCAGAAACACTCTTCGCTATATTCGCAAATGACGTCAAATAATGTGGTGCGATGCAATTCATTTGTCCTGGAATCCATGGCTGAAAACGCAGGGTAAGACAGAAAAAGAAGGCTCGGTCAGCGATGGCACAGGCTTGGGGGCGACTGTCTGGTAACTTAAACATCCTGACCAGAATGACCTCCATCCCACCACTACATATTATACAGCACATCTAATATCAGCCGCCCATTACCTACCGCCACTTGCTTCTGTCTCTGAACTGATACAATGGCCAGTCTGAGGGTATCGCAAACTCACCCCATCAGTCAATGGTTAGTGGCTCAACTTCAGAACAAACGAGGAGATGGGATAATGTCGGCATTTTAAGCGGCCTAAAGTCACCGTTACAAAGTTTCTGAGATGCATCTTTCATATCGTCGCGCCCGGTTTTCTCCGGCATTTAAATAGACATGATGACTGCATGGCCCTCGTTTCCGCTTTGTCAGACACGGAAAGTAAATGTGGGCTGCATACCATAGCCGCCAGTATCGGCAACAGGCCGAGCGGCGACGGAGTTTATACTCTACATTTCAGCCTGACGAGTATCTCTCTCTTGTGAGGCAAATATATCAGCCGAAGTTGTATGTACAGGCGTGTCCATCACAGCGAGAGCACAAGGACCTGGTGATTGCTGGTGCTGGCAGTCGTTGACGGATTTTATCTTCGCGCCAGCCCTCAGGGAGCCCAACGCAATGAAAAAAAAATTTCCAGTGAGAAATAAAGGCTCAAAAATTCCCTCATCAAGCTAACCTGACGAGAAGCAGAAGTGGTCAAGGATATAGTTTTCAACTAGCACACATTCCTCTCTCGACATATCGCCTCACAGAGTAGGAAAAACCACTGCACTTGGATGGTGAAGAAAGGGAGAAAAGAAACTAGAATCGAATTGGCTAGTCTTATTTATATATAGACCCGTTTCCCAGGTTTCTCGGAATTTAACAGTGAGATCCTTGATCCATCAGGGTCAACCAAACTCAGGACACATTAGGCAGAAGCAACTTTAACCTACAAACCTTCTACAGTAATTGCAGTGATGAAACCTTGGCTGCACATATTTCAAGTGGGTTCATTTATGTAGAAAGTGATGTGATCTTGATGAAAAAAGGAACTGTCTTGCTCACTGAATTTGTGCGAGCTTTTGTTTTTTAATACAGTAAATCTTTAAATTGAGCCTCTGTTTCATTTCTATATCTCAGGAGTTCCCGCACAACTATGAGTTGCATTATTCTGTATGCAATTCTTGCCTCAAACTCCTCAACAATAGCGAGCTTTGACAGAGCTTTAAAAACTCAAAGCGTGGCGCAAACGTCGCCAGTCCAGATTCCAACGCCACACCCCTGACAGATCGAGGGTGTTGATGGTTTTTCATTCTCTAGGCATATGATTACGTTCGATTGTTATGTTGTGACTTTTTGAATGGAACCTTCAAGCCACTGTATTTCAAGGCTGGTAAAGTTTGCAAACTTTATGCGTCGAAAAGATGGGCATTTAGAGAGAAACTGCGCATGCCGCTTTACGATGAACCTCGTTGAAAGCCAGGACATCAGTCACGTAACCCGGCGTGGACGCATCCTAGACAATTTTTGCGTGTTTCACAGCCCTGGAGGGTGCCTGCTCTATTGTTGACGCGATAAAAAGAATAATGTTAATGTTAATTGCAAAGTATGGTAGACAAACGAGAATTGGTTCATCTAGTAATAAGCTTAACACTCCAGTCGCAAAAACCACGCCCCCCAGCAAAAATGCCAACAGACCACTCAGCCGTCTCGTCCGACGCTCCAAGTTGCGGCCAATGGCTTACAGCGAATTTAATTGCAGAGTTTGCCCACAGACATTGAGGTGCATCTCCGGGCGCTGACGTTGCCGATTCCACCTGACCGGATGGCCCGTGGGGGCGGCTGAATGGTGGGATATCAAAAGGCCGTGGGCGAGGAACGCACTACGGCGGGCATGTGAAGCCCAGGTCAGAGATACGGCTTACTATGAAACAGGGAGAGGGCGGACTTAGTTATCTGGGGGCTTTGAAAACGCGGATTTGCAGCCTTGTTGCTAAGTAGGCCAGCCCAATTGCCCCGGCATCCGGGTCACTGCGGGTGGAGTCCCAGTGCCGAGTTCCGTAGCGGTTGTATAAGTAAAAATGCATGCTTGAGGCTTTTTCTTCTGGGAGCTGCTGTGTCTTGGTTATCAATACGTGTGCTTATTTTTGCTGTCTTCGTCTCGTGCTTCTTTATTTTTACATTCGTTTTCCCTTGTTCAACATGAAGTCTTTTTGCCTTCTCGCGGTGGCTGTGCCATCCGCCCTCTGCTGCTCTAACTGGAAAACACATGCGTGTGGAGTATTTGTTTAGTCGGCGGCTGAGGCAGAGTCGTTTTGTGCGACCTTCACTTCTAGCGTCGTCACGGCCACTGACGCTGTCCCTTCGGCTTTCCTCTCGGCCTGGGATGCCAACGTGAAACATCTTTCGAGTGCCTGTTATTGCTATGTGGCTGGTGCTGGAGCTGGTACTCCGGCTACCACCACACCCACCTTGATTGCTACCTCCATAGCCATGGCCGTTGATACGCCCACTCGGGCCTCTGAAGAGTCAGCTTATTCCACTCCCGTAATGACCTTTAAGCCTTCCAGGTCGTTTGTTTTCTCAACTCTTGTCACCTCGACCAAGTCGGCTGCTGTCGAGTCTACGCCTGTGGCTGATACCACCCCCGTCGCCGACTCTACCCCAGCGGCGACCGTTCCTGTCGCCGCCAACGCCTGCACCGTTAACTGAGTATGCTCAGCTCTCGTCCGCTGTGGCTAGCTGTACCGAAATTGTTCTCTCCAACCTGGCTGTGCCAGCCTCTACCATGGACCTCCAGGGCCTTCAGATCGGTGCTGTTGTGACCTTTGAGGGTACCACTTCGTTTGGAACCACTGCTGATGGGGATTTTGGTCCCATTGTGGTTTCCGGCGACAGCATCACCACTCAAGGTGCAGAAGGCCACGTGATTGACGGCAACGGCCCCGCGTACTGGGATGGACAGGGATCCAACGGTGCCAGCTCCAAGTAAGCATGACATTTCAAACGAACAGCAACACGATGCTAATTGCAATTTCTTCTCAGGCTTGACCACTTCTTTGTTGTCAAGAAGACCACCAACTCCAAGCCCATTGGCCTCAAGATCAAGAACTGGCCTACACACTGCTTCTACGTGAACAACTACTACAACTTTGAAGTTAGCGACATCACCCTAGACAACTCGGAAGGAGATGAGCCCAACAACAACAGCGACGGAGACCCAGCAGCCCACAACTCACTGCTTTGATATCTCATTTTCGGACACTGTGACCCTGACCAACATCTGGGTCCACAACCAAGACGACTGTGTTGCTGTCACATCTGGCTCCAAAATTCCCATTGACGGCGCTCACTGCTACGTAGGACACAGCCTGAGCATTAGGTCCATCGGCGTCACCTTTGCCAACGCCCAGATTGTCGATAGCTAAAACGGCGCCTGTATCAAGTCCAACAGCAGCAGCGAGACTGGCACCGTGGCCAACGTCACGTACCGGAACGTGACCATGTCTAACATTACAAAGTACGGCATCGACGTGCGGCAGGACTACCTCAACGGCGGACCAGCTGGCGAGCCCACCAACGGTGTCACCATCTCCGGCATCATTTTGGAAATGTCACGGGCACCACGACTGGGTCGGCGTAGAAATATTACCTCCTTTGAGGTGACAGATCTTGCTCCGACTTTACCTTTACTGGCGTCAGCATCACTGGAGGTAGCAGCGGAGGAAGCTGCAACTACCCTTCCTCCGAATGCCCGTCCTAAAGAGACGATGGCTCTAAAATAAATTTAGCGGTATTCTCCTCCGGGTTATTCAGTTCATTGTACCATACTTACATTCTTCGATGGCTTGGGCCAGATTCCTGTTCAAATATCGGCGCCATGTATAGCTAGCAACTTAGTTATTTGTAAAAATTTATGATCACGCCACCATCTTTGGCATTAGTGAGTCTCGGTACAATTTTAGACAAGTAACAAAATACTGACTAGTCCAAGATAAATAGAGCATGTCGTGTAAAAAAGGAGATGCTTCAAACTGGATGTTGTATCTTGATACTCGTCTGAGATTGATATTGACAGATCCAAAGCTGATGTGTGTTTGGGTAGATGCTATTTTGTCGTCGCCATCGATATTATTGGATAGTTCATAAATGTTGCATTTTGGTATAAACACCCAGTAATAAAAGAGGTATAAATTCAACTTTGGAGTTATTAATTTGGAATGAATCTTCTTTATCTGTTTCCTTCCTATTTAAATATTCACAGCGGATGGTGTTTCTTCTGTTACCCATTCGCGGTTTTGTGTAACTTAATACCGATCATTATGGCTTTCCTACAGATTTTATTTTATATATTAGCTCAAATCCCCATCCATGGTCAGCTTTGCGATGCATCCTTATGATTCTTTCAGTGCTTCGCATTACATCAGTCGCAATTGTGGACACTCGGCTTCTCCGATGTTCTGACGTCGGTGGCTCGACCCTAGACTTCTTGACAAGTGCGGTGATATCTCACATGGCACGTGATGAATTATAAAATGACATTGTCTATATTTTTCTTAGTTTGGGACTGACTCTGACATGTCGTACACCATGCATGTAGCCAGGTTTCGCATCGGTCCCAACTTCCAATAATGCCGCTTATTTTTAACAAATTAGTCGACATCATTATCTCTTCAAAGCAGGGCTTACCAGATATGGAAGTCGAGATTGTAAAAGTCCATCTAGTGTTTCAATTCATACATTTGAGTCATTGATCTTGTTTTAGACCATGTTTCAATGGTCTCTAAGTCATGACTCTAATTGAGTTAAATATCAATCTCATAATTTCAGTCAGTGCAATTGCTAGGTGTTGATCTTTATCATTCCCATGGCAAAAGGCTGACAGCCTTAAATGGTCAGCGTGTGTCAGGCAAACGATCTGTGAAATCAGCCACGAGTCATAACTGACCAAATATTGTGGGCTATACGGTATATAGCGCCGACTCAAGAAACTAAATCGAAATTGCAGTGGCGATAATTTGAATAAAAGTATTAGTCAAGTAGCTAATCTTAATGGCCACCATCATGCCCCCCATCTCGCTTCCCAAATATTGTCCATAATAAAACGATACTGATCAATGCATAACCCTATCTTTTTTGACATGTTTTTACCAAGCAAAGTACTGCTGCAAGAGGTAGCAAGACCTGTATGAGAATTCTGGTGGCTGCGTTGTTGCAGGCAGTCTGTTCAATTGGGATTAAATGGAAGCCCCCTTGGTTTGATTCATTTTAAGTTGACCATGACACGGCAGTACACGCCATTCAGGCCTAGACCACGGCGACAGCGATGGAGACGGGCGGCTGAGGCGTTCACGTGACAATTTCTTGCCTAATTAATGTAAAATGGCCTCGGCCACTGTCACCATTAATTGGACCTGCAGTCGTATTATCCTATGCAGAATCGTTTTTATTAAAACAAAACAAAGAGCATAAAATATGGTCTGCTTCAAATATATCCTCACAGTCTGTGCCGGACTACACGCGGCCGCAGTAATGGGCAAGCCAGCAAAGAGTAAGATGCCCAGATCAACAGGAACGCGATTTTAACTATTCCAACCCAACAGTCACCACGACTTCCAATACAAAATGCACCACGACCAGCAAGTACAGTGCAACAGCCTCGGCGGCAATGGTACCCTCATGCGCAATTGAGGGCCGCGCTACCGAAAACCCCTCAGCAACACACACCCTCACCAACGGCAGTCCGGCCCAGTGCTACCAGCTATGTAGCATCAATGGGCTGTGCAATACATGGAGTTGGATGCCAAAGACGAGTCTCTGCTCTTTCTATCGAAGTGAGTCGGATGCTATTGTTATTCGGAAACGGGGTACCGGTGTTTACTTTGCCGATGCAACCTGCGGGCCATGAGTGTATATTGTGAGTTGGTAACTAGTAGGGGAAATTGAAATGGTGGAATACTCGTCTGTTGAGTGTCAATTTACATTCATGTAAATATAGAATAGAGGCTATATACTTTCTGGTATAAAGGTCTGCGACATGTCACAATCGATGCCAGGATTGAGTGATGAACGAATCAGAAAATTAATTATACGTATATATTCCATCATTTTTTCAGATATCTTTCTGAATCGGGTTTTTTCACCGGCATTTTACTAAGACTTGTTGCACTGTTTCCAAGGTCCTGCCGTCTTGGCCAAAATGACACTCTTAGCCAGTATATGAATTCTCATCGCCATTTGTTACCACACTAACCTATATCCTTTGATATCTCTGTGTGGGCGATCGGTGCGAAACTCTTCTGGTACAGCACACTCCATAATTTGAGAATATTTTGAGACATATTTGAGTCAATTTATGGACATTGACTCTGTTGGCGCCGTCATCCCAAGCTGAGGTGATGCCCGGCCATATCGCTACGTCGCTGTGTCGAGCGTGTAGACATAAGTCGCATCGTTGATCCATCACTTCAATTCATGTTTGTCAGAGCGCTCATTGAGGCTTGTCGCTCGATTCCCTTGATTCTCTCCTCAGTCTTGCGGGAACTCGTCATCCTCGCCTTGATAGCCATTGTGCAAAAGATGGTATTCGTTGGACCATTTTGGCTGGCGGAGAATTCCTCCTCATTCACGGCCTCGTTACATGTATTGATGCCATTGAGTCCAGGTGTTTGCTCAGTGGGACAATTCAAAAGAGTCATCATCCACTATAGAGCTCATTTATATGGCGCAAAGAACTACACAAAACATTTGTGAAATCACTGGCTGCCCCATGAATCATAGACATTTGTCATAGCACTCCGTTAATGTCAGTCTGGCTCCTCTCCCTCGGCGCACATATTGGCTCTGGAGCTTGGTACGAGACTCATCTCCTCGAGCCCGACCTGGTCTAACGTGGCGGTAGTGCCACCATCAACCGTGTAGGTATACTACAAGCCTATATTTTCCATGAGACTCATGCAGTTGGATGCTCTCAAGCGTGGCCGGAGGTGACAACAGGGCCTCATTCTATTGCACTCCGAGGAGTATTGTCACCAAGAGCCAAATACCATAAAATCAGTCAAATCGTACGCCTTCGTAGAAATCAAGATCCATTGTTCGGAGAAGCACTAGGCGTCAGAACGACTTGAACCTTGAGAATAATAGACCGAATGGTAACCACAAACACAAACCAGTGTTTTTTGCGAAAAGATTGAAACAAGACTACTTGAGAAATCATTGCCGTTTAGTCTAATTCATAGTATTCTTGGCTGGGAGACCGTCCAACTGGAACAGATTCCAAAGGTATATAATTAAGTGCTTGTAGCTCGACCGGTGACCAAAGTGTCGCCGTGATGGTGAAAACCAACAGTCAAAGATGTTAGCTTATTATTTTCAGAACTGTTTTCTCATACTGATGAGGTAACATGCTGGCAGTGGGGCCTAATCTCAACAACTATGCAAAACCAATTCCCACATTACCGAGGCCATCATTCTTCTGCGATAATGACACAAGAATTGGCAGTGTTATTGTGTAACAATGGAAGAACCCAGAAAAGATGGACAAAACTATCGGTCTCCGCCAGAACGGACGCCAAGTCGGTCTCCCGCCAGGTAGAATATATTCGTGGGGCGAATCATTTCCTCGGTCCGGCGAACGTGTGGGGGTGCTGTAGTGAGCATGGGGACTGACATTTTGATTTGAATCGATGGACTCTGTTGAAACGGGGGTATAACGATAGAGGAGGTCATCTGTTTGATGAGGACGATTGCCCACGCCTGTCCTTGAGTCATCTGAGCGAGTAAAGATGGTCTGAGCGGATCGGGCATTGGACCTTGATGGCTCTTCATTGTCTTGGTGACAGTAATGGTCCAGCATTGTCAGCTCCCATTTGCTCCGGGCCACCCTTTATGCTCTAGAAACGGTGTTATCGAGAAGTAAGTGGCATGTTGGGACAAGGGCAAGACCATTCCCTTGGTGGGTAATTGTTTTTAAATATGCAGCCCTGTTGGTCTGGATGCCTATTTCTTGGCAAGGTGCTGAATGCAGTAATTAGTCGTATTAAGTGGCTTGAGGAGCCCTCCTGTTTCGTATGTTACACAATCGACCATTCAAAGTTGCATTTCAACTCACGCACAGTCACTCAACATGTCAGCCGCACCAGTTCATCATTCCTTGGCAGCGTGGTTTTATGGGGTGTTGTGGCAGTAGCACCATGATTACGGAAGGGTTGTCACAAAGAGGTCCGCTACACATTGGAGGGAAGGGAAGAAGGCCGTCGTGTGTACTTAACACATCAAGGCGGCACGTCTCTGGTTGTCTCAGCAACATTAGCCCTACCTAGCGTTAGGTGCTGCTAGTTGATTGTATTGGCTTCATTATTACGTATGTGTAGTTGAAGTTAAGCCCACAATGCCAATTGGGGTATATTGTAATGGTTTAGATCAGAGCAAAAGGCACAGTCGTTTTGATATAAACAAAACGCCGATAGTAGCAGCTAGCTCCAGCTATATTCAATAATAGTTCCAATGGATGTTCTACTAACTGGTGCAAATTATAAGATGTTTCTGGTAGAAGCTGAAAGCGAGCTATGTAAGGTGGTTTTGCGATGCCTCTAGATATTTGGAAATCCCGATTATTATGTCACAGCCGCGACACGGATAGGAGATGTACTTATGTACCAGGCATTTTAATCGTGGAGTCTGCTCAATTTGTTAACGACACTTCATGTACGTACAGAAATTGAAAATAATTGCAAGAACGACATTTGAAATAGTGATTGAAAATGAGAATAGTCTTTGCTATTTGAATATCAGATTCGAGGCTTAATAGGCTCATCTCGTACGATAAACCTCTCACAGTCTTCTTGCTTCACTTGTCGTAGCCGTCGACGGAGTATCTTCCCGGCTGCACTCTTTGGGATTTCCTTGACAAATTCTATCTCGACAATTCGTTTTGGTCGAGATACCTTATCGTTGACAAATTGCAGTATATCTCGACCATTCGACTCCCAATCCAACGCGTTGCTTTCCGCTTTCTTTACCACAAAGGCCTTTGGTCTCTCTCCGGCCCGTTCATCTGGTATACCACATACAGCAGTGTCGTGGACAAGACGATGGCCCAGAAGAATGTTTTCCAGCTCTGCAGGGGCGACGGCAATTCCCTTGACCTTTATCATCTCTTTGATGCGATCCGTAATTGACAGAAAGCCCTCCTCATCGAAATAACCTATATCACCGGTATGCAGGTATCCGTCCTTGTCATAGGTTGATGAGGTTGCTTGCGGGTTGTTTAGGTACCCCATGGTAACTTGAGGACCCCGAGCCCACACCTCTCCGCTCTGGCCGATGCCACAGTCTTTCCCAGTTTCGGTGTCAACTATCCTCGCTTCAGTTGATGCTACAAGCGCCCCAACTTTGTGAGCATATTTGTATGCAAATTTGGAGAGCGGGTGGGTTGTGATGCATGAGCATGACTCTGTCATCCCGTAACCCTGTCTGAAACCAGTTTTGGGGAATTTCTGCTCCAAGAGGTTCAAAATCTCCCTTGAGAGTGGAGCAGCGCCGGAAGAAAATCTCTCGACGTGTGAAAGGTCATATTTCGAGACAATCTGCTCTTCTCGAGCTATCCGTATAATAATTGGCGGTACGACGAGAAGCTCCTTGATTTTGAAATCTGCCACAGTCTGCAACATCGATTCCAACGTAAAAGACGCCAGCACGTAGACATTTGCATTCAACAGTATTGGGAGATGAAGCTGGTGGACAATTCCGGTGATGTGGTAAAAGGGAAGAGCAGCGAGAACTTTCTTGTGGTCGGTAGGTGTAGCTTGTTTGATCTGAAGACATTGAGCA
The DNA here is from genome assembly GCA_004380915.1 of Calonectria pseudonaviculata. NCBI lineage: Eukaryota > Fungi > Ascomycota > Sordariomycetes > Hypocreales > Nectriaceae > Calonectria > Calonectria pseudonaviculata. The sequence goes on along the minus strand of PGGA01000010.1, from coordinate 1,335,517 downwards.
ATGACATTGCCGTGGGAAATCATAACGGCCTTGGGTAGGCCAGTCGTGCCACTGCTGAAACACAGAAAGGCACACACATCGGCATTCGAATTCGATGGGGATAGTCGAAGGCCTGGAATCTGGCCATTTGCACCCTGATCCTTGCCCTTCTGGATCAAATGTGCAACGGTTGTGTATCTGAGATCTTTACGTTCGTCAATCAAAATCACATTGTCGCGACTGATCCCACATTTTTCAGTGGCAGAGAGGACGACAGAAATCTTCTCGCTGGTGGTAAATATGCACTTTGCGCCACTTGTCTTCAAACTATAAGTGAGTTCGTCAACATTGTACTCCGGCGAAACGCCGCAGGCTACGGCACCGATGCGGACCGCTGACAGGGTAACAACAGGAAACCCGATGGAATTGGGTGCGTAGAGGACAATTGTGTCTCCCCGCCGCAATCCGTGACTTTGAGAAAGGCCTGTTGACAAGTGAGTCGTGATGTCCTTTAACTCTCGATAGTTGATATGTTTCTTATCAGAAACATTAGTGAAGCCCCGAATCTCATTTTCCTCGTATCTATTCAAGCATGAAGAATCAGAGTCAAACAGAAATGACCAGATGGACACGTCGCGGGGTACTGAAACAAGTCAGGATAAATAAATCCGCTCCACTGTTTTAGTGATCAGCGCTTACTGTTAATGTCAGGACTCTCTGATTTGTAGATCATGATTTTAGCAATGAGAAAAACTCTTCAATAATCGAGTTTCCAATTGATTAATCTATCGTGCAGTCTACGAGGAAAGAAAATCAGTGGACAAAATCAGTTTTTTAAATAATTTGTCCCTGTCTGTCGGTGACTAATCTGCATTGCCGAGGTATCTCTGATCGGCGTTGGGCCGCTATGAGGGGAATGAGGGGAAGTGAGATTGACATGATGCATGCCACCTCCTGTCTTCGTTGTCCTAATTCAGCTTATATAATCAATGTGTAAGTTAAAAGAAAAGTTTTGGATATTCGCCCCGTTTTCAATATCTTGTCGTATCAGTAGATCTATAAAGATACATGACGATATGCATCCTTCATATGTGAAAGACTCTAATCCTATCATTGTCAATACCTTTCTATTCCTTCTCAGGAGGATGGATGTCTCACTGGATAGAAAACATAAGCAAAGACTAAAACATTAATGGAAAAATATGACTTGTAGCCACGCCCGAGCACAATATACCAGATGACAAAATATAGGTTATTGGACATGTAGCTGTAATGCTATTGTATTTTGGTCAACTTATGTTTACGTCGTATAGCAAGTCATGCTATTAGATTTATTTTGGGGGTTCTTATCGATTTTCTTTGCTACGAAATTATAAATATTGTTGGAAACTAAAAGAGTCTTCTGCACAATGCGGTACGCTGAGGTTGTCCTCGAATGGTGAATTAGAGATGAAGGACTACATCGCTAATAATGAAGTCTTAAATTTAAGCACAGAACAACAATAGCCAGTAGAACCTATATCGGATTTCTTTGTCGGCGTTGTTGGTTGGTAAACCTGTCAATAACTGTATAATACGGATACCAAACTGCACCAGATGCTGAACCAATTCTTCTTTTCCAGACCCAAAAGAATCCACCAGGCGGCGCATTCGGGGTTGAGTGTGGCGAGCAGGGGATGCGGGGGGTCAACTCCAAAGAGTTAACCAATTATACCGCCATTTCACCACTATTGATAATGCGTCGTCGGAGTTGAGTCTCGATTGCGGACCCATAAACAATCTCGGTCTAAAATCATCCCACCCGGCGGCATCGCAAGCGTTGGAATTCGACTAAAATATAGCCCGTCGAAAATATTTCCTCCGCGACCCGCCCTGTAAATACGACAACGACTCCGGATCTGTATTCCATCCAGGTTCTATGTACAAATAAATATTGTCGCTTGCCCTGCAACATCTTCCGACACCAAACATCATGTGATGGCCCAACAATCACCCACCATGAGAACAGAGAAGCAACTTTCCGGACGTACACTCAAGCCCAAAGCAATTCATACTCCTCTGGACGGCCTGGATATTCCCCAAAACTCTTCAAAATCATCATTGATCACCATAATGCTACCAGCGGTCAACTGGATACCGTTGTCGATGTCGGCTGTGGGACGGGCCAGGCGACCCGAAACCTGGCTCCCTGCTTTACCAATGCTATTGGGCTGGATCCATCGCAGGGTATGATATGGACAGCACATGCATTGGTCGATACCGCTGCCCTGCCTATTCGCTCCGAGATTTCGGCCGCGGAGAACCTTGGTACCAATATCAAGCCACCCACCCATCGCTAATGGTAGCATCGACCTACTAACAGCCGCCACAGCCGCTCATTGGTTCTATATGGCGCGTTTCTGGTCCAGCGCTGTGCGTATCCTGAAGCCTGGTGGCACCGTGGCACTTTGGGCAAGAACTGGAATAGCTGTAAACAGTACCAAAATGCCGAATGGGTCGCCATTAAAGCTGCGGTAGCAGAAGTACACGACACTGAACTACGACAGTACACATACCAATGCAACTTAGTGAATCGCGATCTTAACGTTTGTATACAGCTGCCCTGGGCCCTCGAGGCTCCTATGGATGAATTCGACATGACAAAATTCTTCCGGAAGGAGTGTAATAAGAATTTAGATGGTACAGAGGACGATGAAGCTGGGACGGAAGAAGACGTAATAAGAATGCTGATAAATGTGGTGAGCATGAATCCCGGTGAGGCTTTTTTGAGCGGAGATTTAGCATTTGTGCTTTTAATGGTGAAGAAAATAGAATAAAAGGCTGTCTATTTTTTGAAAGGTCCGTTTATGAACATCTAGATGCCATTTAGCATATCTTTATTTCGACCTGTCTCAAAAAGATTCATTGTCTAACAAAAACAGCGAGTATTTTTTGACTGTCAGTTACATCATCCAAGATGGGCTTCGTCAAAGTCGACAGCGGATTCAGCCCAGCACAGAGAATTTACCCACATTCGTATCAGCTTAAAGAAAAACTCACTGGGGAGTGCTTTTAGATTGAAGATTTGGCTCCTGAGAGACTTTTCGTCAATGATCAGCGGGACAATGAGGCATAGATAGAAAATATTTTGATCCTCTACCACAGATCCGTGGTTTAGTTGAAGGCAGGGCTCACTAAATCTGCCTCGGCTGGCGCCGATCGGGCATGTTGTCTCAGCGGCGCTTATTCGGCCACTAATGCGGCCCCAGTTGTGCAAGCAGGACCGGTTTTCACGCTGTTTCAACTCTTCGGTGTTTCTTTTTACCTTTTTCTGTTCATTTGAAAGTGAGTGAAGGATGTGATCCTCCACTGAAGCCAATGTTGCATTGGACAGGATAGCTGTGCCTCGAGTCTTTCCAACTCGCAAGGTCGTTGGCTCAATTCTCACAGCCACAAGCCCATAGCCTCCCAGTGCCAATCCCGTTATGCACACCTACACAAGTGCGCGGTCGGCAATCATACACACTGCCTAACTCATGTGAGGACATCACGGGTCTACCGATATAGCATCGATACCAATGTAGGCAAACGCACAAAAGATAAATGCCTCCTGGACTCCGGTGCAGTGTGGAACAATAATAAGCTTTGAGGTTAATTTAAACTAGTCTTATCTCGAGTAGCATTCATTTGTATATATCAGTCCAACTTCATTCTCATTCCATGAATTTGCATGACTTGGCACGCATTTTCAAAATAAGACCTACTTTGATAGTCACCCTAAATCTTGATTTTTGTCACAGTTTTCCGATCATCAAACCGCTTACTGAGAACTCGATTCCACGGCGCTCATCCTAGAAATAGTTTCTCGTACTCATGAATATTGACATCTGGCTTTATACCTTCAGAAACTTAGTATTATATGCTATAGGATTCTTGTAAGCTAATCTGTCTAGATACATCTCCCTTCAAGACTCACCCCCGATCTACTATGGTATCCGCTGACCGTGTTTCTCAATGTCTCTTCAGCAGGGCTCAAGGACCAAAGTAACCCGTGTTGAGTTAATACTTGGTTTGACGGCGCAGCCACGGTGTTGTGTTGAATCGCCATCCACTTTGGCAACTCAATACGTGATGTACTGTCTACCCACATCTTCCATCCAACGCCAGTTATTATGAGTCCATACGACTGGCTTATCCAACGGTCAACAGCCAACACCAGTGTGATAATGGCGCAATTACTTGCCAACAAAAGCCACACTGCGAACCTTCAATCTCGAGCTCCGATCCTGGCCGGGTTTGAGAAGGTAAATATCTCCTCTGCAGTCTTTCTGCTTGTATAGAATTACATTTTCGTCTGTGTTGTTGATGGGGGTATCGGCAGCGTCCTTCTCTGTGCCGGGGACTTCAATACACTTCCCAGAAGTTGGGTTCTTGATCTCGCCCTGCTCTCGAGAGCCATCGGCCGTGACATATGTGTACTTTAATGTCCCTTCAGCCCGTTCAGCCAAGTGGGAGTTGGTGGCATCAACGACAGGAGTACCACTGACGCCCACCGTGAGCGAGGCGAGGAAAGATGTGATAACAAAGGCACCTCTCATTTTTTCTCTCTTGGTTATTGAAGTGAAGATGTTTGCAAAAATTCCAATGTTGGAAGTGTAGGATGATTGCCTGTGAGTGGATTATTGGAAGCAGGATGACGGAGCTATATAAAGGCACATGATGGCAAGGGTGTATTTATAGATTTGTATAGGCGTAATGACATCAATAATCCCGCCAGGCCTAATGCAAGCCAGTTTAGTTTCATTTGGCTTGTTTAATATTCGGGGCTGTGTCGCTCCGTATGGAAGGCGATGAAAGTCCATTTTGTTTTGAAGGGCCGATAACGTGCGGTGAATGAGGACAATTTTACGTCAATGTGAAACCAATGATGTCGTAGAAGCAACCCTTTCCCCTACAACGAGACCAGCGAAGATCTATCATGCCCAATTCTTAGCTCACCGCCTTTTGTCAAGTAGCGCCATGTGTATTATTCTGGGTGGTGATAAATGTTTACCAAGTATGTTTTTGTTGCAGCTTTTGCGCATTTACCGTGGCCACACAGCCCAGGTGAGCTCGCGGTGATTGTCCCTCTGTTGGTGATGCAGGGTAGCATCAGTACATTGCCCCGCAAAAACCACATTGGGCCTTGCAGCACCCAAATCAACAAAGGAAAATGCTCCATCCCTCAACCAAGTAGCTAAGAATAAAGAAAAAAGCAGAAGTTATTTTTCTTAATTTCAGTAGACCTTGTTGAGGCATGAGGGTTTGCTGCAAGAGAACTGGAACAGCAGGCGAAAAGTGCTGACATAATTCGTCTAGCCTGCGAACCATGCTGGTGGTCAAACAAGGCACCAATCATTGGACTGTGCGCCTTTTCTTAGGGATTCCGACCAGGCGGGGATAGAAATGGCTGTTGTCCCACGTGAGACTTTGCACTTGCTACAGCCATCACGTCGGCTACTATCAACCAACAAAGCTTGCTATATGCTCGTATGGCTCTCCGGTCTGCTCGTCACAGAGACCAGGTGTCTCACTTCGTCAACGACTCCAGGATTGAGGCATCCTGGGACCCCCACAGCCGCCAGACCACGCACACACGCACAGCAATAGGCACTTCGTCTCACCAACGGAGGCTAAAGCCAGAAGAGACATGGAGGCGGAAACGGCGCCTCGGGGCTGGTGCTTCTGGCGTGGTCTGGCTCGAGGAATGCGTCGCCTCCTCTGGATTACAGGGGAGTAATGATGCACAACCAGGCCAGCTCCGAGCTGTCAAGGAAATCCACAAACGTCCAAATGTGTCAGCCAAACTGTTCCACAGAGAGCTCGAGGCAATTGCCAAGCTCTCACAACAGAAATTCATTCATTATTTCGTGACATCGTTTGGCTGGTTTGAGACAGACACGAGCCTGTTCGTTGTCATGGAGTATTTTAAACACGGAGATCTACAACAGTACCTCACCAAGCCATTCTCCGAAACTGAAACACGGCAGATTTCTCTCCAGATTGTCACGGCCTTGGAGTATATGCACATTTGTGGCTTTGCACATAGAGATTTAAAACCATCCAACGTCCTAGTCCTACAACGCGGTCCGTCGTGGTGGGTCAAGCTTGGGGACTTTGGCATCAGCAAAAGAGTTGGAGAATCCGCAGGCTTGACTACACTAGAGATTGGTACAAGGGGCTTCATGGCGCCCGAAGTTATTGGAATTTGCTGTCCAGATGACCTTGATGATGACACCGAGCAAACAGAGAGAGTTCCAGAGTATTCGTTTACAGTCGACATGTGGGCTGTGGGTGAGATCGCCCAGGTTGTTGACCAATAAAACAGCTTTCGACACACCAAGACAGTTGGCACGCTATGTAAGCCTATCATTGCCCTTTCCGACCAAAGAGTTGACAAATGCCACTGTAACTTCCGATTGTGCACTTTTTGTTCAAGACGCAATGGCCGCTTCACCCAAGGCAAGACTCACAGCGGCAAAGGCAATCCAGCATCCTTGGATGATGCATCATCAATTCATTGATGAGACAGACCACAGCCGCTCAAGTATGGACAGGTAAACTTTAATTCGCATGACCTCTACCAACGAGTCATTCTTTTCGCTAATTACCATAATTCGGTAGTGTACAAAATATAACTAGCGGCTTTAGTACTCTAGACACTGAAGCATCAGCAAAATGGAGCACAGAAGAACATCAAGCAGCAATTCAAGGGGCCGGTATTGGCCGGATACCAACAGGCCTATTCACAAAAACAGCTCCTAGCATCAGCGAAAATCCCTTCGAAGCAACCTCGCACCGCACTTCACACTCTAATACTGCACTAAGGCAGACTGAGATTCCGATGACTGCTGAAGCGCAAGGCGAACCATGGGAGATTTCAAACGTGTCAGAATCAGGTGTGCCATACGCAATAACGTCATCACCATGGAAAATTGTCTGGTCTCGCTGACTTGATTCCCTCAGCTTCAACTAGGTTTACACCCCAACTGTATTTAGCTTGTGGGCCACTACTGCGCTACTGTGGTATACGGCGCGAAAAGCAGGATAGGAGTTCTCCTGACGTGCGACCTGGCAACACCATCTCTGACCGAGAAATCTGGAGAGGTACCGTGATGATTGTTACGAAAGACTCAAAGTCATCATACGAGACTGCCCCTACGTTGCGTCTCGTTGTTGGGGATGTCTCGTTGTTGCCTGCCAAATCTGAATATACAGCCAAGGACTTTCAACAACTTTCCACCGTACAAGACTTTGATCCTATCGCAGGCCACCCCAAGATTGGTCGGCGAGGAGAAACCCTTTATCTCCGACCCACATACCATCTTAGGGGGAACAAAGCATCACCTGATGTTGAGACTGAGGAAGACCTTTTTGAGCACAGTCAAAGTCCGCTTTCAAACAGCCCCATGACTACACCAGGATCTGCCTCCAGTCGTTTCAAGCGTGTTGGCGCTGTTGGAATGAACGAACATAACTATACGGATGTCAAGGGCTTTCATCTTCACCAGGAGAGAGATTATACATTTTGGCGCTTCGATATCAATGTTGAATTGCAAGAGAAGCAGCAACAACTTTCATACACAATCAACGGCGGCCCAGCCATAGACTTCTGGGTCCCTGCAAGGAGCCAGACGATGAATGTGATGTTCTATAGCGGCAATGGTGTTGGCTTCCGTCTGAACTCTAATGAATCCAGAAACCCTAACGCAACATGGCGCGACGTATTGAGTACACATAAGACCGACCCGTTCCATCTCATGATTGGGGGTGGCGATCAGATATACAACAATACTGCTATTCGAGAGTCAAAACTCTTTGGAGAGTGGCTAAATATTCGTGATCCCATGGCCAAACACAATGCTTCTCTGACGCCGGAGATGCAGGATGAGCTTGAAAGAGTCTATCTAAATCACTACTGTATGTGGTACTCACAGGGAATATTTGCCCTTGCAAATTCTCAGATCCCTATGGTTAATATGCATAATGATCATGAAATATGCGACGGATATGGCTCATATCCCCATCACTTTATGAAGTCGGAAGTATTCAGCGGACTGGGGGCTATAGCCTTCAAGTACTACATGCTCTTCCAGCAGCAGTCTGTCGTTAATGAGATGGATGATGCTGAGCCCAGCTGGATTCTTGGATCTGAGCCTGGCCCCTACATTGGTCAGATCAGTCGGAGCATTTTTCTCTCTCTCGGACCCAAAGTTGCCCTACTTGCAGTCGATACTCGTACCGAAAGAACGTACCATGAAATAGTTTCTGATGCAACATGGGAAAGGATCATGGGTCGGTTGTATGCCGAGTTAGATCGTGATCAGATCAAACACCTTCTAGTAGTCATGGGAGTTCCGATTACCTGCCCTAGAATGGATCCGAGTGGAAATATGCAGGTTGCCCCATTTCATCACCAATTAATCATACTAACAAACTTAAAGCTTATTGCGATTGCTTGACAAAACGGCCAGCAAGACTGATAGTGCCGTTGATTATGTGGATGATACAGAAGGATATTGGAATGCCGAAAACCACAATTCAGAGCGCAAGGCTGTTATTCAATCTCTTCAGGATCTCGCTAATGAGAAGATGGTCCGTGTCACAATGTTAAGGTATGTATCTATTTTCAATTGTTTGAGCCGCTGGTACTGGTAGGCGTTAACGGACCTTGACAGTACTAACAATGGACATTTTGCCGCCGTCGGCCAGTTATATTCTAACCCAAAGCTTGGAATACCAAAGCAAAAAGACCCTCGATACATGTGTAACATTATCTCATCCGCTATTGTGAACAGGCGTGCATTAGAGCGCTGGGTGGATAGGCTAGGCAAGCGTCCTAAGGTACATCAGGTAGACCCGCAGACGGACGAGAGCATGATCCCATTGTTTCAGGTAGGAGTTGATGGAAAGGCCAGGAGCAACAAGCATCTTCTACCACAAAGAAACTGGTGCTGTATCCGTGAATTTGACCCGTCAACTATACCAACCGATAGCCCTTCTATGCAACAAGGCAAGTTGGGTAACAGTGGGGTAGACATTGAAGGCGCATTGGATATCTGTTTCAATGTTGAATGCGATGCGGAAGACGTGTCTCGTACCACGACGCCTTTTTACCGCCTTCTCATACCCACATTGTCATAGGGCCTCGAGGCTATTGAAAAGTTATGTAGGACAGAGCAAGCAGCACAATTTCAATTGCAATGAGGATCCAGTAAATTTTTAAATAAAGTTAGGGTGCTGTTTGAGTTTCGGAAGCATGCGGTAACCATGACTTGAGTATAGTCTAACATAGATCGGTAGCACGCTAGGGGCTAAGTATGCACGCACTTCAATAAATATGCCAGGCTAAGATGAACACACATATGATGTGTGATGTGTCTATCGTTGGAAATAGTAATCCCATTCTATTATGAAATTGCATCTTATTCAGTCAATATCTACGGATCACAATACACAATACCGGGTCAAAAAGCTACAGACCCCCCAACTACCCCACATTTAACAACAATTGGATCCTTTAGATAACAATTTTCAGATGTTTTGCCCGCTAAAACATTTGACGCGGACTAAACGCGTAGTCTCCAAGATGTTGAAAATGTCTACAAGTTCTCCACCCGACTGTCCGTAACTGACGTCATTTGCCTCGCATAGGTGTGGTGATTAAGCTATTCCAGCTCAAATAAGACAGTATAAAACGCCCTGCCGAGTCACTACCCGTTATTTGGAGTAGAATTGGCTTGGCGAGCTACTGGATTCGAACTGACAACAAGCTGTGCCTGGCCGAGGTGCCTAGCTTAGTTGGGCTGACTAACTAACCCACCGCCTGCAATAAAAATATGACATTCCCAATTGACTTCTCCACGACACCAAGTCGGAAAACCTGGTGCATAATTATCATGAGCCTAGCAAGTGTCCAAGCAGCCCCCGGACCCTTTATACAACTCCCAACGGAAATCATACGAGAGATACTTGGCGAGCTGCCAAACAGAGATATCAAGTCCGTGCGTCTAACTTGCGCTCGTTTGCGCAAAATCGCGCAATTACGCCTCAATCGAGTTTTCATCTCTCCCAGCCCGCGCGATATAGAAGTCTTCCGGGCCGTCGCCGATCACGAAGAGTTTCGGAAGAGTATTATTGAGGTCATTTACGATGATGCACGGATAGAGTACTGGAATGGGGGAGACTCCTTCGTTTACGAGGAACCCCTCGACGCTCGCGACGGCTATGAAGGCTTCGCTGACCTGGGCGATGACCCTGCTGGAGTTCCAAATTGGTACTCGCAAGACTATCGGAGGAGTTGCGAGTTCATTGAAAAATATGGGCGCAATCCTTCACAGAAACCATGCCATGTTGAGGCCGCCAAGCGCTTCGAGGCGAGGCTGAGTTTGATAGAGTCGCACAAACAGTTTGTGCAACTGGCACGAGATCAAAGTCAAGTTATTTCCATTGACGCAGACGCTGAGGCCTTGCGCTATGGACTACTCCGGTTTCCCAGTCTGAAAAGAATCATCATAACACCTGCAGCCCATGGCAACCCCACAAGACCCTTGTATGAGACGCCCACCATTCGCTCTCTGCCTCCAGGGTTTATCTACCCCATCCCTCGAGGTTGGCCTGTGGCAATTCCAGCCGGCTCTCAACCCTGGGCAGTCCCCTGGGAAAGCAATGACTTTGAAAAGGAAAAATGGCGTGGGTTTTGTCTTGTGACTTCCGTACTAGCTGAATTATACAGCGAAAACGCCATACATGACATCTCCGAGTTTGTCATAGACACCAATCACCTGCTTTCCGGCATCAACTGCTGCATTTTTGAGCATGGTGCGAGCGAACAGTATGATGATTTTCTTTCAATCTTAAGTCACCCAGGATTTTCTCGCCTGGATCTTTCACTTCTCGTTGGCGCCCAAGAGATAGACAACTTCTCAGCCTTTCGGAGTGGTCATCTTAAACACGCGCTGAGCAACGCGACAGAACTGGAGCATATCAACCTATCGACCAATATTGCACACATGGATGAACTCAATCTACATCACCTCCCGAATCCAGAAGACTTTATCCCACTTCGTACAATATTTCCAATCGAAATATGGTCAAACCTCCGACATTTTGGTTTATCTCGCTTCCACGTTGTACAAGCGGACTTGATCAATCTTCTGCTTGCACTTCCAGCGACGCTTCGATCTGTCGACCTCAACTATCTGGACTTCTTTCCATCGAGTGGACAGTACAAGTCCCTACTTGAAGATGTACGGAACATGCTGGGATGGCGCGAGCGGGAAGCTGCCAACAAACCCAAGATTACCATCTTTGTAGACCATGAGCACCCAGTTCAAGGCCGGCCAGTCGATGTGAGCCGAAAGGCTGAGAATTATGTGTATTATTCTGGCGAAAACCCCTTTTTGGAGCATAATGTCATATTTCCTGGCGCAGGAACCTGGGTTGATGCATTTGATCCGAACTTTGAGCCCTATTCCGATCCTTCCCCCTCGGATATGCCCAAAATGCTCACTTGAACATGACAGCTGAAACTAGTGGGAATATCAGTGTAAGCCACTAGATGAAAAGGGATTAAACACGACATCATTCGTCGGTGTCCGTAAATTACGGTGTCTGTCCTGATGTAGCAACGCTCAACAATGTCATTGGGATATTGTGTATTTTAATCAATTTCACATTTCTCCAATCTGATCGACCCCAGACTCTGATATCATATTGCTGCGGATAAAAAGACACCCGTGTATTCAATGCAGTAAACCAAGTAGACACTCGTGATTTTATCGGGTGTTGAGACCCCCATCATCAGATGCATCATATTCCGGCTACTAGGCAGATTGACTGCGGCGGATTTCATCAATGCATTCATGAAATTATTCTTGCAGTCCTTGTTCAAACGTGTTGGTCGACTCCTTTGGCCAAGAAAATCAATGTATTTCGCCCCAATTCGTCAGCTCAACTTGTCTAACCCACAACTCAGCTGTAGTTGATCAACTCCTGGCACCTTAATCACAGAGTCCTCACACCCAGCCAGTCATCACTTCTCCATCTACGCCACAAATGATGGCGAACGTGGTAATGGTCGAATTGGAATGCATTCCGGTGCCCCGGGTGCCTTATTTGTTTGGACCCTGGAATCAGGCTACCCAAAATCCCGTCCCTCTCATGTTAATTCTATAGTTTAATCCCCTACGAATGTTTCTACTTGAAAAGGCTCGAGCCAGTAGTTTCCCTGCTCTAATGCGCCATCCCCGGATCCCCATATTCTCTACCCCAGATCCACCCCCGCATAACACATCCTTCCAAGGGGGCACGGAGCATATGCTTTATGATGACGTCCCCGCCCATCTTCCCAATTGGTGTAAACGTGTATTCATTTTAGTCGATCTCTTCGTAGTGGCATCACTGCAAGCCCCAACATCGCCACCCGACCCGCTCTTGAATGGTGACATCTACTATTGGGGAGAGTGCATACAGTGTCGCAGTATCCATGTCCAACCAAAATCCCTTCTTCAGCGGGTTCATCAAACGAGATGAAACCATCTATTCGCCAGGGGCTGCGATGGTCGTCGTATGAAATTCTAGGCCCCGTGTCATTCTGTCTTTTCGTTAACACTAATGTATCCGATTTTCTCGACGCTGGATATAACTCATATGAGCTTTTAGGTCTTATATTTGCCACCTTCTAAAGGTGAAATGGTCTTTATTTCTGGGGCATCTTATTAGCCACCTTTGGTATCATAATCCACACATTTGACAGGCTATTTGACAATCTCGACATCATCAACGTCTACGCTGCAATGGCAATCGCTAGCCTCGCGTGGATCCTCTTGATGATTGGCCACTCTGTAGTCTTGTACTCCAGGCTGCTTCTTGTCTTGACCAACCCGAAAATACTACGTGCCGTGTTTTGGATGATCGTCTTCATTGGCGTCGTGTGGCACACAACCATGACCGTCTTGCTGTTCATTTCCGTTTCTGGCAAGACTGAGAACAGGAGTGGACACAGTCCTACTTTTAACGCTATGGAGAAAACTCAAATGACGTGCTTTTGCGTACAAGAGTTCATCATCTCGGGTCTTAACATATGGAAGACTGTGGAATTTCTCATGACAGCCTTCGGCAGCAAGCGACGCTACACATGGCATCTCTGCACTGTCAACGTAGTCATTGTCGTCATGGAAATTACTCTACTCTTAGTAGAGTATCATGACCATTATCTCCTCCAACAAGGTCTTAAGGTTGTCGTCTAATCAATAAAACTCAAACTATTCTTTCTGGTTCTTGACAAGCTTGTGGAATTTGTGCAGCATCGTGGTGGATCAAATCTTGGCGCTGGCTGCGGTCGACACACTGATCTGTATGTTGAACTGTCGAGAAGCAGAACCAAAACAACACATAAACGTTCTACCATGGCGCCAGAGGTTATCCATTTGCAAAACTTACATACAACAGCTGCAGTAGCATCGAGATAAACAAACACTCATGAAGCTCATGATTTTCAAGTCAAAGTCACGACTAGAATGGATGCAGATGATTATGCGGTAGATGGCAGCAATGAGAGCACGACGAGGTTTATCATAAGGCTTTAGCTTAGGCTGCTTTGGATCGGCAGGAAAATCGAGAGCTGAAGAGTAAGAATTCTGATCATGTTCTTTTCGCACAGATGTATGACGAAATTAATTACTTTTACAGAGATGATCTTCCAATTTGATGTGGGTTAGCTTTAGTTGGCCTATGTGAGTTCACTAGTGCTTTGTTGGTTGATCTGATTGGGGCGATTCTAATCTTGTAGTCTTCATGGAGGCGACAACTGACTCGTATTGAGATCAACATGAGAATCGGCCCTAAACTTTATTAATATATGTATAATAAGACCAACTCATATCCCAGCACTCAGCAAACACCTCATTACTATGGAATACTCGATTCTTTAATTACGTTGCATTTAACTACACTGCTCGCCATTTCAATCAAAATGCACGTCCTCATTCTCCTTGGAGCTCTGTTTTTTGCTTCAACTGCCGCGTTGCCTCAAAGGCTGAGCCTTCCATGCTGCTGCTGTGATGGCGTTTTGAAAAAGTTCGTCTGCAGCTATGATGTACCACGAGCGTTATGTTTATGCCCCCCTGTTGTTTGTGCTGCTGAAGCGCCCACGATTTACCACGGCCAGCCAGGACCAACCAAAACAACCATTCCATAATGTCTCTTATCTCCAAGGAGCATAAATTGCGGTTGGGGGAAAGGAGTCCTTCATCCTCCTCTTAGTAGCTGCTGCTGAGAGTGGATATCGGAGACAACTCAGGTCGAGGCATTGCCAACGTCACACTAATTGTGAATACGAGGAAATGGGTATATGTGTGCACATTCGGGGAGGAATGCAACCTCTGTACTCGGATTTGAAGCTGCATAATCCCGGCGTACATTTGTCAAAATCGACTCGACCAAATACCGGAGGAAATTTAATTTACTTTGCGAGAATTTTAATGTGCACCAAAGATTTTGCACGAAAATGACTCATAAATGTGGCACCAGAAACCGTTTCAACATAAAATTGATATGCAATCAAATCCTTGGAGCAGAATTGTATTCCACGTTAAGCCAGGTCTTGCCCTACGGTGCCAACATATCATATTAGTTCATGTTTCATGTGGATATTTTAGTTATCAAGGACTATTCTCCCCAAGAGCCTGGTCCGTTTAATCCAGTGGTAGATGGTGACCGGAGGTATTATAGGCTTGGTAGGTTGCTGAAAAGGGTGTCATCGATGGAAACTGCTAAACCCGTGCCTGGGCTGACGACATGGGCCTGAAAGTGGGACCGACACGAGTAGACGTCGTCAGCACAATAGCAGAATCAATTATGCCGGAAGGGATGTTACTGGGCTGCTTCCCAATATTGATTGAATATGATCAATATAGTATTTGGTTGGGTTAAAGGTCTCGGGGGCACTTGATATAGAAGAGAAAAGTGCAACTGAACTGGGACGACCTCCATCAGTTCAGATAATCCGCCTGGCTACAAGGAATTTGCAAATATGTATTAATAAAAGCAGGGGAATTCCTATCCCGGAATGTCCATGTATAAAAAGAGATATTGTTCCCATCGTAAGCCAGGGGTAATGAATTAGTTACCACACGCATGTGATCCGACCCACCCTTCGGAAATGCCATTGTCCAAGGACGCGCGCCATAGACTGAATAGGAAGACTTGATGTAGTTTGCAGCTGGTCAGCGCGGGTAGGTTTTCAAAGCAGCCAGAAACACTGGCAAATGGGGGTTGAACCCTTTTTGGAGTCGGAAAGATATGAAACAACAGACCTGATGGCACTGGTCTAGTGCAGCTTTGTGTCGGTTCTACCGACCCTAATTCGGGAATAATTTCAATTACGGATAGCGTTCAATGTATAGGTAATTGAGAGAGATCCTCCCTTAATGCTATCGTATTTGATCATCATAGCCTATCTGCAGCATATCTCCCCCTTACTGCCGGATCTTGGCACCAGAAAAATATATTTATAAGGCAATTTATTATGACTGCCGTATGCGACTGTATTTCTTGCCGTTCACTATTGCAGATTGGTACTATCTAAATGTGACAAAGGTCTTGCCAACTAATGCTCACCAACTCAGATGTATTGGCTAAGTAGTGGCTTATTCTTGGTGTATTTGGCATCTAAACAATACACGACTTTGGGTACGATGTATGATTGACAACATGTAGCGATTTTTGCCGTGTCGGCTATTGAATTCTGACCACCAGTAGCCTGCAAACTAATGAGTTGGCCTGGGACACTGTTTGACGGTATGTAGAAGTTAGTTGCGTCCATGCTTTATACGATCAATCGTCAAGTAGTATTATATTGGATTTGGAAATAGTAAATATCAATGCAAAAGCATCATTGGGAACAATAAATAAAGGAATATCTCGTGCAATATAATGCAATATTTCGGCAATGAAGGAGATCTAATGTGTATCAACGCCGACGGCCGGCTTAGCCCACATAGGACGAATCACGATCACTTGGCATTTCCACAAATATCCTCAATGGATGTCCTTGATTTAGAGGATATTTTGACATATATTTGGACCTCATGCTTGCATCCGATGAGTTGCCTCCCTTTGGGTCCGATGATCCGGCTTGTCCAACTAGAATTAGTCGAAGCATGGTAGGTTCTGTCATAATTATACTCTCTGACTCTTAACAGTGGTAAGACAACATTTGTCCGCCCGGAAAGAGTAGAATTATTAACCGAACTGGTGCTAAAAGAAGAAAAACAATCCAAGAGTAACACTGCCTTTAGTCCTTCAATTCAACAGGAATAGCCTCGACAGTCATCTCCATAATATCAGGCAAGATCTTCATATCCGCCAGCAACAGAGTTCCCTTCATCGGAATTTTCCATTCTCAACTTTGTTGATTCATACGAGAAAGGTGCTTGTGAATATAAATACATAGGCATAACTGTTTGATACGAGCTCGAAATCGAATAAGGATATCAACAGGCGTCTATATTCCTGAGTCGGAGTACTCTGATGCACAAAGACCGGACTCTGGATCCCTTTGTGGGAACTGGTTTTTGCTGGGCCAACCACCGCCATTCACATTCCAATACCAGTCATCGATTCCAGCCCTAGCATATTCGTTTGCCCCAGAGGCACTCTAACTGGCACTCGGTATGAGCGGGCGGTCTTTTGGGTCATGATGATTGATATTCAACGACTCTAAAAATCCAGGATAACCTATGAACAGTTGGCAACGGCCACCATCTTGTATATTCGTAAGGAGCACGTGTTTGAAGCCCATGGAGGCGAGATATTTTTACCTGGTTCCTCATTTTTTGAAACACCTATTGAATTTGCATCAATTCTTAAACCCACATCACTATCATCCTCTCGGGTTGTTCTTTGGGGTACATCCCTGCACGAAACGGGTGCCCAACGCCGCTTCCAAACGCCAGGACGGTGCATGCCCAATTTACTGTCCAGAAGATGAAGGAATTGTTAATGTTATCTAAGACTGTTAGAAATTACACCGGTCTAGTACATGATAGCTTCAAGAAATTTGATGTCAGCTCACAAGCCATGAATAATAGCCTCAGCCCGTCGCTCGTAGGTTCAACCAAGGGCCAAAGCAACAAATACGCCACCTGCATCGTCGTCTAAACCTCTATTTGTTGTGAAGTGATGTTGTAAATTGGGGTTTCCAAGTTGCAACAAAAAAAAAAAAACTTCGATGTATGAATAGCCAACAAGATTACTCAAGGACGATTGACTTTCATCCTACTTTCCTTTAGTGTAATCTTCCTCATCATTCCCGTCCTTGGTGAAGTTGTGGGTAGTGTCGCAGAGCCAGCCAACATTAGCGCCCTCCCTCATGCGGACGGCAATTCCGTTGTCGATGTTTGCACCATCATTTGCGATGCCAAAACGCACCTTTGGCTATTTTGACCCAACCTAGTTCCTCTAGCCATTGCAAAACTAGCCGCCAACTTCAAGGCCGCCAATCCACGCTATGACATGAAACAGGCCAATTTTGCCAAATTTAGAGGCAAATTCAATAAAGAGAATGGATCCGATTGAAAGCTCAAAGGTGACTCTACTCCAACCTCGGCTGGAAGACAGATAATGAGTAGATAACTAGGCAAAACAATGGCATATATTCCTCCTTCCGCTCCTAACCTCTCCGAAAACCCAATCCATTGCAAGTGAAGCCCCAATCATATGGGCATGGCGAGCTAAACGTTGTTTCAATTGGCGTATTATTGGGTTCCGTGATGAGAGGGAGCAGGGCCCAACACACCAAGCCCATGTTCCGGGACTGTTCATGGGTGCACCCGTTGTTGACGGTTTCCTCACCGGTAATTCGGGGTATGATGCTTGGACCTCTGTTAATCCCAATTGGGTCTAGATGGACCCATGTGTGGACACCCAAGGGCTTGCTTGGTATATTTGGGAAAGACGGGTTACGCCGATCGCGTTGTCATGCGGAACCGGGAGCCAGCTCCGGTTTGTCACCCTTAAACCAGACCAATAGTTCAGTCTCATTAACAACCGGATGGTGTCCCGAAGCGATGCAAACGAATCCTTTCCAAAGGACCCTTATGCAACGGCCGGGATTACCCACCTTTATCCGAGATCACGTCCCGGCTCCTTCGTTGTGGAGAATGAAGTTGGATGGGTGGCAATGTCGGTTGAGTTCCCGCGTGTGGAAAATTCCCCATCCAGGCTGTCCGATATTATTCCTGCTAGTAAAAACATCCTAATGAGAGGCAATGTATACAAGGGGATATAGTCTGGGCTTCAAACATTCCACCAAAGCTCTGCTGGCCAGTTGGCGCAACGTACGTTGCCAGGCAACGTGTTGGATCCGAGGGAATCATCTTGGATCCACCTCAAAATCGAACAAGGACTCAGATATTTGACAACCAACGCGGAACGTCGAGCACGTGGAAAGGGGGCCGGCATTCTGTCAGGACAAGGCCTCGAAAAGGAGCGAGCGTCGAGTGCATTCAGCTCAAAAATTTAAACATAAAGTAAACCACAGCTAATTGCAGATTGCTACTGTAGGTAGCTAGTAGTGTTGCACCGCCTACGACAAGAATTCACGAAAGTTTGCGCCGTCGGGCCATAGTTCCATTTCTATAGGGAAGATTAAAAAGCTAGAGCCTCATGTCACAGCGAAATTCACCGGCGGCTTTCCACGCACAGACTATGATGGTTTAGTGCCCTGATTTACCGCATCATGCATTTACCCAAAAGAAGAGAGGCGTATTTTTCTTCTCGACCGTGGTTGAGATGGCCCGTTGTTGATTGGTGCCCGATGTTCGTTGAATCCGCATTTTGCCGCTGCGGGGATTAAATTGAGTGCCGGGCCCCATTCGCAATGACTCGTGCAAATTAAGGATGATTGAGCATTGGTGTCTTGTCTCAAAACAATTCGTGCATGACTTTTAAGAATACCCAATAATTTCAGCCTGTCTATCTTCTTTCTTCGCCTCAAGCGAGTTCTTGCGCCCGATTCCCTGAGGGCCGTTGAGTGAAACTGTATCAAAGTTCCAATCATGGCCCTGTGCATGTGGCGTACCGTTATGGAGTATAGACTGGCCAGAAACATGGACCGAGTCATTGTTACACATGTTAATACATCCGCACTAATAAGCGCTAGACGGAGATGAGTGATGCTAGACAGGGAAAAGAGAGCAGTGGCGTTGTGGCGCCTTTATTTCAATCATCCCACTCATCTGGGTGATGATATGTTGCGACATTCAGTTCTAAAAAGCCGTGTAGAAATCTCGAACTTTGCCTTGGACAAATTCCCAAAATCCCGCGCAAGCCACTGTATTGTGGCATTCGCCATGTCCGACACTCCGTGCAGCATTGCAAGGATTCGCTGAGCTTTCAACAGGATGAGCGTCCTCTTCCCCCGAGAATACAACGAGACGAAGGCCAAGGCCGCTTATCTGATAAAGATAGCAGACACAGCCAGGACGCAGGACTTATCCGAAAATGTCGGACCATCAACAATCCACCTCAGCATCGTCTTCACAGTAATTGCCGCCCTCTTTGTCGGGCTCCGGTTTCTCACACGATGGAGATATCAGGCCCGGTTTAGATGGGATGACTGGTTCATTTTAGCTTCTATTATTCTCCTTTTTGGAAATATGGGAATGAACATCGTTGGTACGTATATGCAAAGCCTGGGTCGAACCTGTCGACAGCTTTGTTAATCATCAGTGTGGCAGTGGTGCAACAAGGCCTTGGGAGGCACGCAGGAGCTCTCACGTTGGAGCAGAGGCAACGAATTGACCAGGTATACAATGCCAACTAAACCATTAAAAGATGGCGAATTACTAACCATGTACAGACCCTGGTCGGATCCGAGATCATGTACCTCACCAACGTCAGTCTGTTCAAACTATCACTTCTCTGCCTCTACGTCAGAGTATTCCCAGTCCGAAGCGTTCGAATCGGCGCAAGAATTCTTGGGTCGGTCGCGATAGCTTGGACCATTGCCTGCGTTCTTGCTGCGACTTTCCAGTGCATTCCACGCAACAAGCTATGGGAGCCGTGGCTTCAGGGGACTTGCATTGACTTATTCCTGACGTTTTTGTGTGTTTCGGTCCCGAACATTCTTTGCGACATTGGTATCCTCTTTCTGCCGATTCCTCAGTTGTGGAAGCTGCAAACAAATCTACTGCAGAGAATTCTTCTGACGATTATTTTCCTACTCGGATCGTATGTGGTCTTCACGAGTGCATATCGGTTCAGGATCTATCTTCTATATCGGTCGGACGATATCCCTTGTAGGTCCATTCATCCTCGGCCAATTCTGGGCAGCAGACTAACAAGTGGCAGATACTCTGGCAGATGGGGTGCTTTGGAACGTGATTGAGATCAGCAGCGGCACCGTGAGCGCCTGTCTACCAACATTGGGCCCTCTGATGAAGGCCATCTTCAAGCCATTGTGGCCCACTACGAAGGGCAGTGGTCCTACAGGAGATACGGGAGATAAGGGGGTTATAACAATTGGAGGGGGTAGCGGGAAGGACAGAAAAGCTGGAAGAAACATTGACGCAAGTCTGTTTAGCCAATCGGGGAATGACGAACATCTCGTCCCATATCGCACCGGATTGACGGTTACGATCGGGAAAAGGCCGCTCAGTAAAAACCCCAGTAGCGATGAGATTCCACTCAACTCCATCCGGCGGCAAGTTCAGGTGGAATGGACGGAAGAGACACACAACGGCGACCAACATCCGCTTTCACCCAAAGAAAGTGTATAGTCAGGGACTGATGTGAGATGGAGTCGATGATGAGGTCCCCAGCCCTCGCATATGACACCCACGACATGAGAAATAAATAGCGATGACTTACATTTCGATTTGCAATTGGTACTCTCTCGTGATGATGAATCTGTTCCCCTTTTCCTATCCCATTACCAACATGGCTGGGGAAGTAAATCGACCTTAATCAGCATGGGTGGTTCTTTGATGGCTCAATGTTAGACCGCATTAGCTTGGGTTAGCAGTTCAGGGTGATGGCAACGCAACCAGCCAGCCCTCTTTTGACAGGCAGACGCATTAACACAGAGAGGGAAAAGCATAATCGTCGTCGATTCGACAAGGTCAACGTCCCCGACAGAAGCAGAAGCTATGTGCACCATCATTATGCCAACATAAACAATCTTAATAATAATAGAAACGTGTGGGTGTGGAATGCAGAACTAGCTGATTCATGGACAATCCTGTCTCTCGAGGGTAGGTGACTGACCTGGGAACAATGTGTACCCGATGCGCCGGGGATAAATATTATGCAATCCCAATGTGCACAATCGCTCGGTACAGTTCTGTATAGGATGGCAAGATGAGAGACAATGGAATTCCATGTTTAACATAATATTTTGATTTGTGCAGACACACTGTTCCCATATAGACGGCAATTTGATGCGTGTATAGGTAAAATAACCTCATGCGGAGACAAGATTTGTGGACACTAGAACGGCACCTTGCTTGATACGGGGCGTACGGAGCAGGATTCTAACAACCTACAGCGCTCCAAAGCCTAAATTAATAATTGTAGAGACTAACTTGCTAATAGGCTATATTTCAGTTCAATAAAGCACTACGGCATAGGACGTGGCATCGTAGATCCCATACACTGCCAGTTTCGACGACGGAGACACCAATTCCAGTCTTGTCGGAAGTTAAAGTTTCACGTTATATCTGATATTGGCACAGATGCACTGGCTTCAACCCTAAACTATCCCCGGGAATGCACCCAGCGCTGCCTGACCACCTGTGTGCACAAACAGCACATTCTCGTTGGCGTCCAATTCTCCCAGCCTTGCCATGTCTATCACTGCACCAATGGCTCGCCCCGAATAAATAGGGTCGCTTACAATTCCTTCTAGCTTGCCTAAGAGTCTGACCCCATTGGCTGTTTGCTCATCCCAACCTGTGTGAGTTCCGGTGTTGTACCTGGTGTCCAAAATTACATCGCTCGCCCGAACGGCATCGTCCCCAAGACCAATAAGCCGAGCAGTTCGCTGAGCAATGTCCAAAATTATGGCCTCTAGAACGCCAGGTGGTTTATTGTAGGTGTCAATTCCGATGATTCTGCGTGAGCGCGCGCTACCAGTGGCATTATTTGGTTGGTCAGCGAGTTTGAAACCCGCAATCATCCCACCAAGGGTGCCGCCAGAGGCCACTGGAACGACAATAGTATCAAAAAAGGTAGCCTTCTCCTTTTCTTGCTCTGCCACCTCGAATGCCCACCGCGCAAAGCCTAATCCTCCGTGCAAGTGGGCAGAGGCACCGGAGCCGATGATGTAAGGCTTGCCACCCATGTCCCGGATACTGGCCGCGACACTCTCGAGAGTCTCACCAGCTTCAGCGTACTCGGCTCCAAGAAGCTTGTTCACCTGGACATTTCCAGAGCTGCCAAAGGCTTCGGATTCCGAACCTGCATGAGCTTGTGGTACCAAAACAGCCTTGAGACCCAGATGATTCGCCACAGCTGCCACCTGGCGCATGTGATTGCTTTGTACGCCACCAGTGGTAATGATGGTGTCACTGCCTTCGGCTATAACGGAAGGAACAATGTATTCGAGTTTACGAATTTTGTTCCCCCCGAGCCCGAGGCCGGATGACACGTCTTCACGCTTGACCCAGATTTGAGCCTTGGTTGAAGTGGTGCTGTGAAGGTGATCTGTAAGACGGGGTAGGGCTTGGAGAATAGAGGGTTGGTCGAACAAGAGTGGATTGCGATCAAAGGAAGCAAAAGGCTCCGGTAAGACGACCATGATGTGAGAATAGAGATGAATTCGAAAATTTTGGAATTGGGTAGAGGGCAAATCGAATGAATTAAGGCAACGATGATATCTTATAGATGTAAGATGAGACAAATGGTACAACCCCGCTATCGGATTGAGAGTCCTCGTATCCATATCTCGTTTCCTCCCGAAGGCGCAGCATGCAGGGCCCCGTGAGCCTATAGTCTAGCGCCATCTACATTACATGTTCACCTACATACCCGAGACAGAACGTATCCGAGAGTATGCAGGTAACGTGCATTAAAAGACGGGAAAATTAGCAACAAGGTTTGTCGAAATCAAGAATATGCGGTCTTTTTGATGCACCACGCGATGCAGATCGTGACTATTTATTGTCGGCTACATATCTAAGCAACCGGATCCCCTGTGGCGCTCGCCCTGTGTTGAAGATTACGAAGCCGAGGGTTACACAAGCTAAGCAAGGAGCGTGCATGTATTCACTACTCTATATCCCCATTTTTCTAAGAAAGCCCGCAGGTATCTATATAATTTGCTATGGACATCGTGTAGGGATTATGACCCCAGCTGTCTCCCCAGGCACCCTGGATTTATCAATGAGGGACAACTATCGAGATCGAGAGATAATCATTTCCCCATGAATGCTTGCTTGTTAATATTTCCGACCAATTTTTCTAGCGTCGTATGCATCATTACTCGATACCGAGCAAGATCGATGGAGTTATGCTAGGTTTTCAGTTCAATAATAGTGGCAAGGAATTTTTCCTTTGACTCTCTGGTCACTGTATTCAGTTTGTTCCTCAATGACGCCTGATGCAAGTTTCCTCATCCTTTAGCGCCATTGAACTTCTGGATATATCATGAGCCGGGAGTCCGGGAGGGGTGCCGCGTGAATGTACAGTTAATTTAGGTGAAAGCTGTGAGCCAGCGTGCGCTAAGTTGAGAGATAGGAAAACGAAGACCAGATAGTTCTATTCTATTCGGAAAGAATTTTGAGCTGAACAGTATGCACAAAATTAACTGCTGCAAAGGCATATACCTCCAAATTATGAACCCTTATGATAGCCACTGGGAATAATCGTACATCTAGCCTTCATAATTGCTTGTCTTACTGTTGTCTCGTAGGAAGACGAAGAGTACCATTCGCCATGCCCACACTAACCAAGATCAATGTTCCGCCCATAAGGGCCGAGCCTCCAAACATTTGCGCATAAAGGAAATTTCCATCCTTTCTCTCAATAAGTGCACCTGTCAGAGGTGGTCCAGTCAAGCAAGCCACTGAAACAACTGTAAAGACCATACCTGTCCTCACGCCCATTTTCTTAAGGTCAGTCGTCAAGCTGGAGCAAGCTGCCGGGAAGACACTCTGCACACCAGCAGCAAATGAACCATAGACGATACAGAAGGCATACAATCCTCCTATATTATCAATACCGACCCAGCAATAGAGGAGAATACCGGTAAACATTGTTGTAATAATAAGGGTCTTCAACGGGCCAATGACTCGGTCGGATAGTAAAGCGAGAAGAATACGTGCAGGTATACCGACGGCGTTCATGACGAGGAGGAGCGCCAGCGAGGTGGTGCTAGAGACACCAATAACGGATTTGCCATATGTAGGGACCTAAACAGATTAGCCATACATTGTCAAAGGAGGGTTTACAGTGCCAGACAGCTCACATAGTAGAAGGCAAAAAAGATGGCCCAAAAGTTGAAGAACATGGCGATGCAAAATAAAGTATAGGGAATTTCTGTGAAGACGGACCATTCGACCAATGGACCCAACTTTCTGGGGGGTAACCTAGTTCGGGCCAGAGCCATGATGATGGCTGTGTTGAACATCATGACAAAGCCCATAAATCTCACAGTCCACCCAAATCCGACTTTTGACAAAAGCTGCTGGGCGATAAAGGGGAAGACAATGCCTCCTGTGCCGGCGCCGGAGGCGCTGATGGCAATGGCCATTGAACGCTTCTTGGCAAAGTACGTCGCAAGGAGTGCAATGGTCGGACAAAACACCAGGCCGTCACCCAAGCCCGTACAGATTCCTTGCGAGAGGAAAAGCTGCCAGTACTTGGTGGCCAAGGAGGTCATGAAGACTCCGAGCATCTGTAGCAACGTGCCAGCTAGCAAGACGGTGCGGTAGTGCCCGGCATCTGTAGCTCTCCCGGAAAATGTCCCAATGAAGAATATCAAGAAGATCTGGACCGAGCCAACCCACGAGATTGCAGAGGGTGAACTGTTGAGTGTAGTGACATAATAGGTCTGGAAAAAGCCAAAAGAATTGATGTACCCCCAAGAATTGAACATGACGAGATGAGCCACAACAGTTTGCGACCATGCCTGGAAACCACCGTCTGGCGGAGGCCCGGGGTCAAATGAGGATTGTGTCATCGCGTCGTTGCTGGAAATGTCGTCGTCGGTCAAGTCGCTGTTGTCGGGGACTGCTCGGCTGAGCGCTGCTTGGAGAGATTTTTTGACTGCCATTGTGTCAACTTGGTCAAGAGTTGGATATTGGCGAGCAAGCCCGTGGGCGGCGAGAATTGACAAGGCGACCGCATCCCTCGACAGTATCTTTGGATTAGCCAAAGGGAGAGTTATCGTCTCTATTTGCGCGGGGGACGAAGTCCGACAAAGCCCCGCCGGCATAAAACTAGTCGCCCAGTGGACGGTTGGGCCCGGAAGTCTATTGACGCCATCGGCCAAGGCAAATGTGCTAAGAGATGCGACGCTATGTCGATCCCTCCTCAGCAAATGAGGCCTGAACGAGTTGCTGAGCCGTCCTTTTGATCAACCTCAAAACGCCGCGTCTCATTCGTGGCATTGACGGAAACTCTATTGCTGCGCAATCTGCAAAGGCGCTGACGAGAAGCAACATATTCGCAGATCGCAAAGTCAGAGGCACGAGGACAAAATCATGAATTTGAACCCTGAGCGGGAAGCATCCGATAGATCGGCACAGTTCCTAGTAACATGACGTGTCTGTCAACCTTAGACAGAGCGCTGACCGAGCTGTAAAGAGGGTTATTTTGCCAAGTACGAAAAGGTAGCATAGATGTGCAGGTTCTCAAGATTAGACCACTATCCATTCATAAAAATGATCACAATTCATTACTCAATCCAGATTCCTTTTCATTCCCCTATTACGCGTTTACAACTACCGATTTATATCTCCAATATGGCTATTCCAGGTTCCACCAACGATTCTGCAACCAACCAGAGCTGGGGCCCATCTTGGATCTTAGTAGTTAACAAGGTCATCCTGTCTCTCGAAACAGCCCTCCAGCACATCACCTCATCAGGGTTCCTCATCTACGGTGAAGATGCTGCCATATCACCAAGCGTTTATACGTGGCTAAAGTCAAAGGCTGAGCCAAGGCGGTTCTCGGACTGGGAGCCCTCCATTGAGGTCCAACCATCGACCGTGACAGCACCAGTAGCTTTCTCAGATTGTCGCAGCTGTCCACCCATTCCTATTTTGTCACAAGGTAAATACCGCTATACCACCAGCAAAAATGCAAGGTGCCCTGCAACAAGGTACTAGTAATATTGGTAGATATACTATGCAACATATTTTGTGTACAAGAAGAATAGTTCGGGCTGATTGCTGCGGGTCAAGGAGCAGAATGACACTCTGTTTGCAGCCTTGAATCCTCAGATCCAAGACTACGCTCAAGCGAGAACAGCATTCGTGACGGCTGTGCAAAAAGCAATTTATGAAATCACGGCTGGTGAAACCGAGGTCGACTCTCTGCTTTCTGGAGGCATTGACTCGGGCGCTGCAACTACCTTTGCTGTCCGCGCTGGCCTGAAGGTGGCTGCCAATAGCGCTCGCTCCCCATGGGGCAACAAACACGAGGAAGCCCAGGAACTGGCAGACTACCTCGGAATTCCGTTTGTTAGAATTGAACTATCGAGGACCTGCTTGTGGTAATCCCAGAGACAATTCGCTCTCTTGGAACGTCTGAGCGAGAGCGTGTAGTTATCCAGCTCACAATTCCTGCACTGCTACGTAGTGGGGTCATTAAAGAGCAACATATCCTGACAGGATATGGCAACGACCTCATGCTCATTGGTCTCCCGCGAGACTCAACGGAAATCGACGTGTTGGTCAATTATTTTATTCCAGAGGTTGACCTTGCACGCCACAGCGGCGAGTTCACCGATTTTGTCTCAAGCTCCTGGGGCAAGATGCTGTCTCATGTCCATTGGCACAAGGATGTCGCCAAGACTACATTGGACATCCACCCATCTTCCAAGGTCCACGGAGGCCGCGGAAAAGCCCTTTTAAGGGCCGCTATGGAACAGTATATTCCAAAGGAGGCAGCTTGGCGAAAGAAGATGGGCATACACGTTGGAGGAGGGATGCAAGGTGGGCTTGATGCTTTTTTTGGTGATTTGTAGCAAAAGACGGAGATGTATAACCAAGTTTTTCAAGTCCATTTTACGGACTTTTTGACTGATCTCTTCTTGAAAATTGATCACTTGGCCCCAAGGCCTAATTAAATATACCTGGTATATGATTTCGCAAGCTTGCTGTGGATAGTAAACAATAGCAGCATTCTATTTTCAACCCTCTAAGACCAATGTAACTGAAGTTCCGGGGTTTCTAGTTCGATTCGTTCTTCCATCTTAGTTTTCCCTGCTAAAAGTCGGGCATAAATGTTATGTTGATCCCACAAGAGTCATGTCCCGCTCTAGAGGTAACACTTTTCGCAAACTTTGGTTTTATCGACTTTAGCCTTCCTTCTTGTCATGATATTTGAACCCGAGGAAGGCCTTCACTGGTCTTCTACGTCTCATACCACAAGGTCAGCCATCTGTTGACATGGGCATCAGCCTTGTGACCCATTTTAGCCTCTATGGTCTTCGACGCTGTACTCAATCTGAAAATCTTGATCGCTTGGTGCCCGTAATAACATCTGTTGACTTAACTAATAGCAGCAACATGTTTTAGGAGCCTACTAAGGTATATGATATCTTCCTTGTCATTCTCCGGGGCTGCATTTGCAATGCCACTGGTTGTATCCGAAAAACGGTTGTACTATAAAGGTGTTCCTAGGTCTACTGCCTGGTTGAGCCCACAGTTGATTTTTTTTACAAATAAATGATATCTTCCTATCTATAGTCTTGGTTTTACAGTTATTATGAAAAGCTATAGAAAGCCTTTATTATATATATATCTCCTAATGCTCTGCCTAAATAGTTCTCTGATACTACCATTTCATCTAACTTTAACTTGAGGCTTCCTTTTTGTTAGGTCACCCTGGCCCCCATACCACCTCCCTATCACTGGCCTTCCAACAGTTAGAACTGGTGGACTTCCGTAAAATCCCGGTGCACCAGGCTGGTCTGCAAACCCAAGATGCCCGCTTACTGTGTCCGTCGCCTCTAGAAGCACACCAAATTTGAGCTTCTCATCTCCCGCCTTGTACAATATATCTTCCAAAGAAGCCAAGCAGGCCCCCTTAATGGCAGGGCCTCTGGGGCCGGCTACTGTGAGCGAATGAACCAAGCTGTCTCTCATGAGGCGTCCGCAAGCCCCACTGCTGTATAGAGACAGGTAGACCAAACATCCGAGACCGATGATGAGGAGGACGGCGAGCGTGATGATGATTCGCGGCTTGTCGATTTCGTAAACAATTACGATACGCTCATCCAAAACGGACATTGTGACATTCAGTGCTTCTTGTACTGGAGTACCAGTTTTAGCGAGTAAAGGCGTGACCCAGAGTACTCGCTGCATATGTGACAAGAGATCGGACGGCATGACGATCATTTTATCCGTGTCCGTGACCATGGTTCCCATGACGAACTTAGATTTACCAGGGTTAAGTCTACCCCGTATATCGAGCAACGCCTTCCCAACAAATACTTCCAAAAAAGAGCCGAATAGAGATATCACTCCACCGGCCGGTCCGTAGAATGAAAGGGATTTAGCGAGGTCGCTGTCGACATTAATAAACTGATCTCTCGAGCAGGTAAGACTGTCCATGCTTCCAACTCCGGCCGTAATATGGGTTTTACAGCTCCCAATCGCGGTTTGCACCTTGCAAAAGTGCCCAAGGTAGTGTGTGTTGTTGAACATGACGGCTTGCACTTCCACCTCTGATTTGTCAGACAGCGAAATTTCAACTCCGTCATACAGGGCCGAGATATTGGAAACATCTTGGAATTGACCCAAATAAGACTCCGCATCTGGATATCGGTAAGTGAAATTGTATAGGTCCCAGCCGTTTCGATTAGATGTGTTTCCAGGGACAGCGTTGATGTTGCAGATAACGTCGAGGTATTTGACAGGGCCAAAATTTGCAACACCAGTAACGTTAGCATCGGTGTAACGGAGCCCGCTTTTCTCTCCCATCAGGGCTGCGACTGCCGACCTCCTCGATATTGTCGTGGGACCTGCTGCATACATTGATGCTGTGTCGCTAAGGGCAAGTGATCCATTGAATTGAGGGTGGTATATCTGTACATCCATGGGATTGATCTGCCTCTCTTGCCTGACTGAAATGGCGGACTGCAGGACAGGCTGGACAGCGGAGGTGACGACAAGTCCCAGAAAACCAATTATCCAGCCAGACCTAAACAATGGATAGGCCATCATGCCTATTGCAAAACGCGAAGCCAAGTGTAGCGACTCAGCCGTCTCTAATGAGATGCCTCCCTCCCCCCCTGTCTCTACGCGCGGCTCCTCATTGTTGCTGGCCGGCGCGGCAACATTCTGCCACAGGTTTTGGTAAAGCGCAATCCCGAGCAAAGCGGCGACCGAACCTCGAAGTACGACTGCCCCTAATGCGATCAAAGTCGGAGCGTATTCATACCACTTATTGCTACTTGTAGGCTTTCCATTTGCGGAGAAGACCACTGCGAGAACAAAGCAAATTCCGATGAAGAGAGCAATTGTTGCAACCCAAGTTGCTTGTAAAACCTGTTTCACGGGAATTTTCCTGTTTGTAGGAAATTGTGTGAAAAGGGTTGTGGTTGTTTGGCGGATGCGGTTACGCTGAGCCATGGCAGCCAGTAGAATTTTGGTTAACAAATTCTACCAATCGTTTGGAAGGGAACAGCGCCATCTTAAGGAAGTGGAAAATGCATTTTTCAGCCGCAGCTGGAGTGAAACAATGGACATTAATCCCGCCAAGAACCAAGACATCACATGTCCCGACCTTCAAGCCACCGCAAGTCTCGACCTCCAAGCCACCACAAGTGCCGGCCTTAAACCCACGGACTTTGTCGATCTGTTCCGCCATTTTCTCCCCGGCCAATGAAAGATTGCCAATAACGCCAAAACCCACACATCGCTCCAGGGATGGCATTTCAATAGGCTGGCAACTACCGTCTATTCCTTAGGCGTGAGTCCTCATAAGAAATGTTTTAACCCGTCTCTAATCGTGTTAAACATTGTAGCTAGTGACAGTTTCTACCCTCCTACTGCACACGCGCGGCCTCCTGCCTGCGCTCGATCTATGGGTGGATTGCGGCGGTATATGCCTTGCGACGGAGCCCACCTCAACAGCAAGACCGTGATCCAGCATGATTTCGGCCGGCAGTGTTTCAACAAGTTTGTACGAAAGAATATCCTCCAAGACTGTCTTGGATCACCAAAAAGGAAGTGCGCAATCTGATCGCCACCTTTGAGGCTCGTCGCGTCCTTGATCAGCTGAAACAATGAACTGCCGGTTTTCTCCAGCAGCTGTAAGTCAAGGTCATCCAGATGAGGCGTCTGGGGAAAGTATGACAGTCCCGGGTCCGCGGGAGACTGGCGATTCAAATAGCGATTCAAAAACCACAAGCACAGAAATATTATGATAAACTACTAGCTGCTCTGCTCCTATGGGGCACCCCGGATGGACTCAATCGTCTTCTGCCTCCAAGCAGCTTTAAAAAGAAATACCGCCAAAGCATAAGTACATCATATTCACTCTGTTGGGCCATTATAATGGAAAGGCCACTTAATGATATTAGAATAGATAAATATATGTATCATACGTGTGTGAACAATGAGGCGGTCAGTGTGTCCGAAATATTTTGTTTGAAACATCAAGTATCATATTATCAGTATAGCCAAGTTCAGGGGGGGCGATAAGCTAAGTAGTATCGGGGAACTAATTGGGTCAACTCTCAGCATACTTGGCCAATAGCATCACCCCGCGCATCCCAACCCTTGCTCCCAGATAAGAAATGCGATTGTCAGTGGTACCGTCCCTCTAGCCGGTGGTATGGACCCAACCTCTGTCCAGGATCATATCAATGACCCCAAACATCCCGCTCTGCTTATCTGCGTCGGACAAGCCGATTATTTAAACTAAACCTCCCTGAAAACGCCGTTTCCCATTACAATTCGCAGTCTCGTAAGAGGCGCAGGTTCGAGTCCTGCAGCGCTCATTTTTTTTCTCATAGAATTTGTCGTAGGTGTTGATCCCCACCTCGACTCACTCGTTTGTTGTTTTTTTGGTTCGTGCAGGTGGAAGATGCTCCGTAGTCAATCTTATCAGCCAGTAGTAATTCCAGTCTGCATTGTCTGGGGGGGCTTTTCTACTGACAGGGAACGGCCAAATGGGCCAAAACAGTGCAAAGACTCCTTTCAGCCAGCTCTTGGCAACGACCATGGTGTAGTGACTACAACTAGACAGTACTACCTTGATGGGTTCCCGTATATTTCCCTTGGGTGGCTCAAGTCACTGGGATAATGACTTACTTAGATTGTCTACATTGTTGATAGACGGATGGGAGTACCATTGGAAGTGGACCAATGTGGTATCTATCGCAAAGCCCTGGGTGGAACAACCGTATACGAACGAATATGACGTTCAAAACATGCCAAAGAAGAATCATACAGAATGACTATACCAATCTGTTTTCTTTCTAGGCATACCATATCCGGTTCCGCGGGTGAACAATCTTGAGGTTTAACCTTGGTGTTAACGACTGACTTGTCTACCTCACAGAAAGACAAAAAAGAATATTGGCGGAGATTTTGATATGGTGGTGAACCTTGCACATTTATCGACTAGTCCAGCGCCACATTCCATATTCCCCTACCATTGGCAGCATTATGTCTGCTGTAAAGAGATGGATTGCCACAACTAATGCCACTTGCAAATACCCAGTTCCAGTGTTATTGCTTTCTCACAGCATTGACTATATCAATGACCCAGGCGACGGACATGGTTATCCTAGGGCCTATACCGTGCTCGCATCGTCCTCTTAAGCGCGAGATGCAAAGGTTCTTGAGCATGCATGGCCTAGCCTAGGGCGCAGACTAGTCCAATCAAGTAACATCTTGCTTCTTGAGATCCGAACACGGCGGGTTAAACTTCAGCGCAAAGGCCATTTTTGTAGCCTCCTCGCGAAAATAGAAATCAGACGGCCACGTCATAGGTCAAGGCAGTAATGAACGCTTCCCCACCGTGTCAAACAAAGGGCGTGTATTCAAACCGCTCCATTTCCCATCCCACTGTAGACACCAACAACCTCAAAGTCGGTTCGCGAATCTCCGCCATATTTACCATTTGATGAGGAACCATGGCCAAAGTGGCTCCGGTACAGCTATTACAGGTCAAGGCCCTCCATGGCGATTGGCTCAAATTGCCGATCAGGTCAATAGCAGAGCGTGTTACCAAACAAAAACTTGCACCATTGGCCCAATTCGCCGGGAATCCACATCCCAACTCTCGATCCACTGGTCGGTGACAAGGATCCAAGTCCGAAGCCCCATACACGAACGAGCCGAACACAGGCTGAGAATACCGAAACACCACCCCACGCCCTTCGGCGCTCTTCTACGCGCATTCAGCGCACTTGCGCCCTAATAAGCGAATGGCTCGATTACCAACAAAACTTCCGAAAAAGCCACTCGGTAATAGGTAAACATTAGAATACGTATAGCTAACAGCTATTTATCATTGTCCTATTTCGTACGTTCCTTGCTTTCGGCCCTCTACAACTTCCGAGATTCGTAGTCCGATAATCGCCCACTTCCGATGTATTAAACCCCAACGGGTCAAATCCAAGCTTTCCATCACCTTACGCCTTAAAATTTCTTTGTGCCGCTCTCTCGGTTATGGATTCTCAACATAGAAGATCCAAATCTAGTATCTGGCGCTGGGCCAGCCAATTCGGCCTTGTTTCAGTAGAAGAACAAGTCATGGAGATCAAGATCGACAACCACTTTGAGTCAAAAGCTTACAGGCCCGGGGAACCCATCTCAGGCCTTGCCACCATCAGATGCGAGCATGACACTCCATTCGGCCATGTGGAAGTCCACCTCAACGGTGTGAGCTACATACTGACTGACTGCCTTCAGCCGGATTCTGTTCAAGTTTCGCAACTCTTTTTACATCTGAAGATGCCCATTGATGCTTCATTCTTGCCCGAGTCCAAAATTTTCCAAGCAAGGACAACCTATCTTATTCCATTCACATTCGTCATCCCGCACCAGCTCCCCATTGGCGCGTGCACGTACAAGTGCTCCTCTGAGACCTTGCGGGATCAGCACTTGCGACCGCCTCCGACAATGGGGTCTTGGAATGCAAATGACTTGGCTCCCGGGTCGGCAAGAATAAAGTATTACATCGGGGGACGCGTTTTT
The DNA here is from genome assembly GCA_004380915.1 of Calonectria pseudonaviculata. Classification (NCBI taxonomy): domain Eukaryota; kingdom Fungi; phylum Ascomycota; class Sordariomycetes; order Hypocreales; family Nectriaceae; genus Calonectria; species Calonectria pseudonaviculata. The sequence continues at coordinate 1,302,137 of PGGA01000010.1, read as the reverse complement.
CGCAGCAACTCCCGGGAACTATTAATGGAAACAAGCGTTGAAATCGGGGTTCTGCCTGCGTTTCCCGAGGAAGCACCTTTGGACATCACAGCTGATGACCCGCGCTATCGCCTAAGCCAAACAAAGGAAATACGCAAAGGAATCATTTCGGGCAAAACTGGCTACCTTAGAGCCACTGCAACCCAACCAAGGGCCATCGTGCTGACTCCCGATGCGCTCGAATCATCTGCATCTCTTCTATCCGTCAATCTAGAATTCATACCAACATCGGGAGATTCTGCGCCACCTCAACTAACCTATTTGTCAGCAAATATTCAATCATACACATACTACAGTGTCGACCACATTCGGACAATGCCAAATCTTGGATGTCCGGGTCTTCAACAGCCGATCCCGATTCGCCTATGCTGCGCTTCTGAAAGCATGTCACCCCGAAGCCCAAACAATATTAAGTGGGAAGAAGCATCCCATTCAAGAAATTCATCTATCACATTTATGAGCAGCGATATTGAGTACGCCAAACCCAACCAAGCTGATGAAGACGATTGGTGGGCGGAAGCAAAAGAGAACTCGCATTTCTCATGCTATACGTCAAAATACGACATTTGCTTAACACTTCCTCTCTCAAAAAAGACGCTATTTATTCCCAGCTTCCACTCATGTTTGGCATCCCGGGTATACATTGTCAATGTAACTCTGACATTGGGTCCACAAAACACCTGTGTTTCGTTGGCAGTACCTCTACAAATTACTCTCAAGGGCTCCACGAATGGGGATTTCAACCAACTCCCACAATATTCATATATTGATAACGAACTTGACCAAGATTTGGTTACGAGTGGACTACCAGCATATGATTTCATCATGAGTAGCGGCACGGTTGGATCATAAAATTAAATTAATCCAAAGACCAAGGATTTGTCTTTGCCCTTTGTGTATTGCATGTACATATAATACCCGCATATTCGGAGTCAATACTGGTGTTTGTGGCATTTAGGTATATACATCGACAGCGAGTTTCAATCAGACAGGACTATGATGCCTTGTTTTTGTTCATCTAACTGGTCTAGTTTCTAGGCACTCTTGTCAGACTGGCAGCATGTTTTGTACAACCCGTGACAAACAAGAATAGCACATTAAATTTGTTTGCGGTTAAAACTTGTGATCATTCACTGCGGAAATAGATTTAAATGCATGATGTGGCATGCGTAATGGTATCGTATTTGTCGAATATGAAAACTCTCAGTGAAAGTTCACCAAGAGACGAAATTAGAAGATTAGTACAGTCAATACGATTTATCACTCATAAATAGCTAGTCATCCACAAAATACACAGGATATAGCAAGCAGCTATTTGTTTGCCTAGAACCGACTGTGGACCGTCGCAAATTATCAGGCATTTGCTGCTACGAGATTGTCCATTGGCTGGCTGGGCGCAATCCGCTTCCGACCAATGCGATTTATGAATCGGCGACCGGGGGAAGGGGATTGCGGTTGTGCCCATCTGCCCTAGCATGGGTCTTCTTTGCTTTTGGTAACAAATCTTAGCAGTGGAGAGCACTAGGGTGCGCTCTAGTTATCTATCTAATCATTCGTCTGCCCACAATAAACCCACAGGAACTTGGCAGTCCAACCTATCAACCCTTGTGTCATGATAGTTGTGGCTTGGAACTAGTCTCGAAAATCCAAGACACCCATCCCCATTCCCCTGTATTAGCAACACACTATTGAACTTGGTCGCCCCAAGGCCATGAAGAATCATTGGACACAATATGCAAGCACAAGCCAACCATTAATCTACACTGGCACTGTTTGGATATTTATGTCAATCATCTTTTTTTCCGTCCTTTTCTGCACGTATTCCAAGCCACGCTAAGTTCAGCTGCTTATTTAATAAGAGCAAGGCCATACTTTTGTCGATCCTCCCGTTCACAGGCTTCTCTCCTTTCATTCTACAGTCATAGTAACTGCCCATCGCTACCGTAGTTATGCATGTCCAACACGTCTTTTGTAGCGTCTTTGCCAGCGCCTCACTTTTCGCCACAAGTGAGGCAAGAAGGCTTTGCCGGATTCAAACTTCAAAGTCGTTGGTATCACTTAGCACATTTGTTGGATCGACAGGCATTCCATCGACTGCCGCATATTCGCAAACGTCTGCTTCATCTAGCATCGATATCCCGTTGAGCAGTGACACCTCGGATATCTTTGATACCCAAACGACGACATCTGCTAGCTCAACTACGCCTGGAAGTTCTACAACAACCACGTCCGACACCTCTACAACAATTCTGTCGGACAGCTCTACAACATCTACTACCCTCCAATCCGACACTACTACCCCCGCACTCGAGTTTTCCACATCACTGAGTACGTCGATAGCCACAAGCACCACGTCCGATGACAGCTCGGTCTCTACATCGGCCAGAACAGATATATCCAGCGCCACTACTGGCTCCAGCAGCACTAGCGACACAGTTGCTATCCCGACAAACACTCTCGGCCCTATTGTCACCCAGTTCTCTCTGGCGGCCGATACCGAATTTGCTGCTGTTGCGGGAAAATCCCCCCAAACAAGGCCAGGCCGCATCATATATTTCAACCCGCCTTCCGCACAGACAGCAGACTACGCTGCGCGTCAGTTCTACCTCGAAGACGGCACACACTATCTCAAGGTTGCGGACATTAACCAATATCTCGTCACCAACACGCAGGGTGGAGGTGTATATAGCGTTGCTGCGATTATACCTGGTAATTATTTTCCCATTCAATGCACAAGTCCAGTTCGCCAAGGCGAAAAGTTACAGTGTTCCACTGTCGGAAAAAACGCAGACACCTTTGCTGTAGTAACCCTCACAACAAATGGGCAACTGCAGATTGTCCCGGAACCGCTTGTAGCTCAGACCGTAAGAGTAGATTTAATCCCTTTCTAGTCACCTAAAATCTTATTCTAGTCTTCTCGGTCATACTATTGCAGTTTTGTCTATACCTACTCTTACAGATCAGCACCCTTTCTATGGCTATTTTCTCAGTTTATTTTAGCTATGTAATGCAGTAATACTTTGTACCTATTACACGGTAATTTTCATTTTGGGAAAATATTAGATGAGTAAATTGATGCATAATGACTCGTGTGGACGTGTTACATGGATATAATTACGCAATCAAGCAACCTTTCTTTGTGACCGTTGGAAGATAGAAAATTTCCTTAGAAGCAATCAACCAACTGTCATATCCCTGTTTAAGAAATTTCTATGAAGCTAGTTCCCGAGAGGGGCAGCTCGATCTCTACCCGTTGGCATTGTGGGGCTTGACCGCCCGCCAACCTCTACAAGGTTGGTCACAAAAATGCAATATGGCCACATTAATCTGATACAGCAGATTGCACATTGGCCTTACTAAACCTTATATAAAAACACACTAAAATAAAATATTTTTAAGTAGAACCTATATAATAATAAGATGCTTTATATCTAATAAAATTCTAAGTATTCTATAAAAGCAAAGAAAATATTAGAAAAGGCTTAGGCTAAATTAGTATAAAATATACTTATAGTATAGTATCTAAATATACTTTATAATATAAAAAATATAATAAAAGTTACTAAAATACTATCCTTATATAGGGTTTTAGTAGCTTAATTTAGTATAATTAAATTAATAATTTAATATATTATAGCCTTTTCTTTAATTTTTATTATTTTTATATACCCTTATAGCTATCTAAGTTATTTATTAGCTAGTAAAGATACTAGCCTTATTATCTATATTATCTAGCTCAAAAGATCTAACTTTCTAACTAAAAAACACTAAATTAAAGATATTACAAAAGACCTAGTCTATTAAAAAAATAATAAAAAGCCTTATTTCTTAAAAATATAGTATATCTGCTTTTATAAATATTACCTAGAACTTTAAAAGACCTTTCTTAAGGCTATAGATAAGGCTTATAAGTCATTCAAGCTATCCAATATAAAAGATATTAATACCTTCTTTTCTAACCTTTAGAATATTATTTCTAACTATAATATTAGCCCCTTAAAGTATTAGAATAAGGATAAATATAGTATTTAAATCAGCTACCTCTGGGAATATATTAAGGTTCTTATAGTATATATAATATAGGTAAGCTACCCTAATATCTTTAACCTAGCTAATTATAAGTCCTATATATAAATAAGAGCAGAAAATACTATTAAGGATAATATCCCTTTATAGCTAATATTTAAGGTATTACTAATTAAATCCTAGAGTAATATTAATAATATTCTAGGTATATAATTTATATAGTTAGATATTAGCTTTAGTAATTAGTAAATTACCTTAGAATAGCTTTATAAGTTTAATATATATTCCTAGA
>PGGA01000010.1:1265227-1291322 GCA_004380915.1 Calonectria pseudonaviculata | reverse complement strand
TCTCAATTTTTCGAGTTCTTACGGTATAACAAGGTTGGTTTGAACATTTTAATTTTCGGTCATGGCAACATACTTGTTTTCAAGTAAATACGGATATGATCAGGAACTTTGAGAAATACCCCCTAGGTTGTGATTATGGTAGTGTATTGACAGACAATCATACTGATTCTTTCTTTCCTATAAATATCACTCAGCCTCCGTAAGTGGGATTATTTTTAGATGTTGTGTACTGCACTGACCACCCACTTACAGACATCATCCCCGTCGAGCTCACCCTGGGCTCCAAAGAGTAGCAGTATGCATCTCTTGGTTACAATCTCCTTCAGCGACTTGCTCCTTGTTCAAATAATATCTAACCAACATGTCGGAATTTCACAGCCGGTTTGAATCAAGGACCTCATGAGAAGAAATCTTTGTTGGAGTATCAAGCACTGGTTTGTCTTTGAGCAACTGATGGACTACCCCACAAGCATTGATGCCGGAGGAGACATGGCGCTAAGAGTATTGCCGCGTAATTTTCGCGTTCACCTCTGGCCAATGCCCAAGCTCTTCCGTGGGACGGACACCACGGTGACAAATTCGTGAACTGCGCGTCCTTTAACTGCTAATCGAGATACGGTCAAAGTGCAGCAGAAAACCCGCCAATATACTCCAAGGAGCGTCAGCGTTAGCATGCACCAGCCCGATGTCTCACGAGAAAGATGCTACCTCTGCCTCCGCGCGCCACGCTTTCTCATTTGCCGACGGCAATTTCTTGGTTGAAATTTCGGACCAGCATCAACATCGTCGTGCCACAATTCAGGAGCTGGAACACCTCTTACTAGGAGCCAACCATGACCGCCCTGCCCACTGGTTCGAGGCACAGCTCATCCACTACGGTCTTCGGCCGACCAAATATATGTCCATGGCACGCATGCGACTTCGCGATGCTCTCAATAGAGGCAGTTTGGCCGTACCCGCACATCTCTCCATCATGGAAAACCAACTCAGAGAAGAGTGGAATACAGGGTGTGCCGAGGCAAAAGAAATCCCTGACGTTGTTTATCAGTCGGCAGATGTACTTAAGGTTGCTGGAATAAAGAGAGAAGCGACCGATGACTTTGGATTGACGTGTGCACGAGATTCCAAGAAGGCAAAGGGGCCATCAACAAAGGAATGTCCCAACGAGCAAATGCTCGCCGGCCCTATGGACTCAGATAAGAAGCTAAATTCTCCACATTTGTCACTTCGGAGTGATAGAAGCCACAGGACTATGATGAACAGTCCTCTAATGACGGAAAGCCTTCCGATAACACGGAGCCCTCCAACAATGGCCAGTCCTCCAAGGACCGCAAGACCTCCCGTAATGGTTAGGCCTCCAAAAACTGCCAGACCCCCTGTAACAGCGAGACCTCCGGTTATGAAGAGTTCTTGGGTATTTAGAAGCAGAGTATGAGCGGGTGGCAGTCGCTCGTAAGTGTTGGTATTACTGTGTCGAGATGTCATGTTTGCTTAAGATAGACTGTGCACTTAGATTTGGAATTGATTAATGTCTTTCTATTCACCTCCCTCCTCTGGCCCGAAAATACATCATACACCAAAGTGAACATATGGAACCCAGTTCAATGATTTTCTCATCTCCCCTTCATTGCCTTCATGGCAGATTTTCATGTCTCGCTGCTCTTTATTCCCTCTACGATATGTCTTTTTCGTGCGTTCGGAATCCTTTGTCAGAAGTTCTGCTGTCCTACTGACTAGTTCATTCTCATCGACACGGTGCAGCCACTGATTCCGCAATTCAACGGTCGCCTCGTGTAATGCACGATATACTGATTCATCTGTTAACCCGCCACTCACTAATACCTCGTAGGTTTTCCTGGCTATCTCGACACATGTTTTATCATTCACCTCCCAAAGAGTGCCAATAACATGACGAAACCCAGCCAGTTGACAAGCACTAGTCAAGTGAATGCTCTCATCAGTAAACTTCATGTCTTTGATTCTGCCTGTGCCACACGCTGAAAGGTACGCAAGAAATGGCCGGCGTTTGCAGAGATTCAATTCCAATAGACTGGCCACTGTAAGGGGATTTTCCTTCCTATCCCCTAGAAGTAGTTCACTCCTTGAAGGGTCACGCTCGTCGGTGTACCCGTGTCCAGCAAAGTGGAATATCATGCATTCTGGCAAGTGCGACAAGACCTCCTTCGTTGTTGGTTTGGGTTCAATAGGCTCCAGTTTCATAGACTCAAGCAAGCCACGTAGAACACTGATTTCCTCCCCCGCAAAAGGGAGTCTGGTCGCGATCCCCGTTGTGTCTTCCATAGCTACGAGAAGTGCTTTGCATGGGTTTGACGGAACAAAACGATGTTGGCGCGAATATATGATGGCCTTGACAGAGGAGGCATAGGAAGACATTGCCCTATCAAGAACTGCATTCAAGGAGGCTCTTTCATGATATCCTGCAGCATGAATAGGAAACTTGGTCAAGGACTGGGTAGGAACCCACCATATTCGTCGTAGGCTGGTCCCAGATGTAGCAGTGAAGCCAAGAGCTTCTAAAACAGGCTCTGCTATGGAATCCCATAACCATTTCAAATTATCTGTGTTGCCTAGATCGCCCGCTCTTGCCCTTTTCTCAATCTCTGTACTAGAAAGCTGAGGAAGAGGCAACACGCGTATGTGGTGATACTCGACAAGTATTGCATCACAACGGTACTCGCTGACATTGATAATAATGATTGGACCATGACGTGTAGCAATCTTCATTTCCCCCACTGTTGGTGGAACTAGAAAGTCCTCAAACCCCTCCAAACTTTGAATATCGTCAATCAAATTGATTAAATCCTTCTGAGCATTGTACCTAAGGTCGCCTCAACTATGGTCAAAATGCCAAGGATTTCTGGTTGATTTGGGCCTACTGCTCGCTGGCCTGTCTTGGAGGGCAAGGGAAAAAGATTTATTGGGTGCGACGCCCTCAAATATGCTTTTAGAGGTATCGTTGTCCAGTTCAGTCCTAAGCTTGATATACCTTTCTCCAAGATTTGGATGGCTGCCGAGTAGCTGTTCTGGATCGAGCCGGAGGTTATTCAAAGCATCTGCAATGATTCCGCAGCCAGTTTCTAGCAGTTTGAGGGTATTTGATGGAGTCTCCCCAGCGTTTAATGTTATAGCCGCGGCATTAGAGGCTAACCCAGCGACCCTAGACAGAAAGTGTTGTTTGTCAGAGTTCTCAAGTGACCATGGCGCGATCAGTGGAACCAAATCAATGGTGGAACGGGCTACCCGACAGCCATTCTCCCAATCACCAGAATCAGAATACAGCGACATCAAGAGCTTCCCAGTGTCTAAGCGAGACCTGATAATACCGGATGGGTGTTGAAAAGACTTTTCTAACAATTCGATGCATTTATCTCGACATTTTGTATTCCCAGTCGCGAGAAACATGTGATGATGACAAATTCCGAGTTTCTGAAGTCCAGTTGCCTGCTCGGTGCTTTCTGGGGGGTGCTTATTCATAGAGTCCTCAAACAATTGAATGGCCGAATTAAAATCTTTGATGGAATCTTTCAGAGTATACCTGTAAAAATGCCCAATTGCGAGATGATCAAGGCGAGAGGAGAGTTCAACAGAGTCTAACGGTGTTGTGTCGACGGATTCTTGGTAGAGCTGCATACATCTGTCGAGGTCCTCGATGGACCCCCCATCCGCATACTTGTCTCGAAAATTCGCACCAAGGCTATGAAGTCTGGATGATCGGTCAGGATGATCACGTGGAGTTTTGGCGAGAGATTCTTGAGATAGTTGAATGGCCATACGAAGATCCTCAATATCTCCCACTCTGAGATATCTCGCGCGGAATCCTAGCGCAAAGTTATGAAGTCGCGGTGCTCGTTCTGGGTGTTCTTTCGGTGTTTCATAAACGGATTCTTGATGTGACTTAATCGAAGTGCCTAGGTCATCCAAAGCCCCGGTTCTGACATATCTATCATGATAACCTATGCCAAGGCTCTGGAGTCGTGATGCCTTGTCAAACCTGTTTAAAGATGTTTCAGTAGCGGATTCCTGGAACAGCTTAATAGCCTTTTCCAGATCGTCAATATCTCATGTTCTATTATACGTTTCGTGACACACAATTCCAAGCTTTTGTAACCGACTAAATCGTTCAGGATGGTCGACTGATGTCTTGTCAACGGACTTCTGAAAGAAATCCACAGATATTTCCAAGTCTTTGACACTTCCAGTACCTTTGTAACGATAATAGTATCCTGACCCAAGGCTACCTAGCCTGGATCCAATGCCAAAGTCATCCGGTGCTGTCTCTTCAAAGGATTCTTGATACAATTTGATGGCCTTGTTGATGTCATCTATAATCCCGGATCGTTCATAGACCTGGCTATATCCAAGCCCAAGACTTTCAAGTCGAAGCGCCCGATCAGGATGATCAAGAGGCATCTTTATAAGAGAATCTTGATACAATTGAATAGCGGTATGTAGTTCATCCATCGCACCAGTTGCAGTATGCTTGAGATTATGCTGTAGCCCTAGGTTCCAAATCAGGGACGCCATATCAGGGTAATCTTGTGGGGCAAGATCTACCGACTCTTGGCTTGTCTGTATAGATGTATCTAGGTCTTTCAAGTCTCCGGTGTAGTTGTATCTTGCTCCGTATCCCGCACTAAGAATCTCCAGTCTTGATACTCTGTCTGGATGATCTGGGGGTAGAATGGCCATGAATTCATGATAAACACGGATGAGCCCATCCAAGTCATCTAAACCTCCGTTTTGCAGATACTTGCTCTCAGTCACAGACTCAAGATATTGAAGTCGTGAGATGCGGTCCGAGTCCTCAGGTGGCGTTTTATTAAAGCATCGCTGGTATAGGTGCACAGCCATGTCTAAATCTTCTTTGGATCCTAGTTTCAGATATCTTGTTTGGTATCGAGACCCAAGAGTCTGAATTCGAAGTAGGATACTGGAATCACCCGGTAGCGTGTTGTTTATAGATTCTTGGTGCAGTTTCAGACTCGCATCCAGATCTTCCACGGCGTCTGATTTCATATACATATCAAAATATGCATATCCTAGAGCATCCTTCTGCATACTGAAGCTGGGATGGTCCGGCTTTGTGAGAATAATGGCTTCTTCATGCATTTGAATGACCTCTTTCAGATCGTTAACATCTCCTGTTTGGGCGTACCTGACTCCATGCATGAGCCCAAGAGTCTGAAGCCAGATCGGCCGGTCGGGGTTATCGGGTGACATCAGGCTGATGGATCCTTGATATAGCTCAATTGCTTCATGGAAATCGTTTATATCATTCGTTGACATGAAGCTCTCGTAGCATTTATCTGCATCAACTCGAAGCTGAAGAACACCTTCTTGATGGTTATTCGATATTTCATGGGTGGTCAAGATGCCTCGAGGGGGTTCTTTTGCATCATCGCAAGACATGTTGGAACGTTCAGAGTGCTCTCACGAGTGACGAAAATCGAGCTTTTCACTACTCATAATTGGCTTTGCACTTACTTTTACTGTCACTGTTGACAATTTCAGCGATGGTTATCAAAATGCCGCGTCTCCATGCATGTCTGCCTAAATATCAGCCAATAAAAATGCATCTGATCAGAACCGGAGTATTCCGGTATCGCGGCTGTACATCCAATACAATACCTAATTGCTCCGAGAATGACTAATGACCCTTTTTCCATTAATTCTATCACGGTGATGGATATGACAGGAATGCCTGTGACTATCACTATATTTAAACACTTTAATGCAATTTTATTACATGTTATTAAAAGTTAATACGGTAAATCGACTAAAGGAACCAAGCATTTATTTTTATCGAGTAGTATTTTTATCTAGTGGTCTTCAATAGTAAATATCAATGCAAAAGCATCAATTGAAACTATGGATAAGGCAATACCTCGTGCCTTAGAGTGCAATTGTCAGACAATGAAGCGGATGGAATCTGCGGGCATCGACGCTGATGACAGCTGGTAGTTAATTTTATTTCATATATATTTATTTTGAACCTGGCGTGAAGCATAGTCACGTGCAACAACCGTAAAAAAGCTTTCTATGCTGCATCATGCCGTAGAATTGGAGAGAAAGACGAAATCTGATCCCTTGGTCCCCCACTCCGCCAAAAGGTGGGTGGGCGAGCTGGCATTCTCCTGCAACGCATGTGCCTTTCTCCGCTGTCCAATTTTGACGAGATTCGTATTCTGGCTCAATTCCTAGTCACGGCTGAATATCATTTTTAGATGTACATTCGCAACCCCCACGGAAACATAACGCAGCTTTAGTAAGTACGGCTCATCGCATATGCTCAAGTGGGCGAATGAAGATCTCTCCGCTTTTAGCCAACTGCTCCAGTGAGGGAATAATGCATTGGCTCTAAGCGGCCGATCCCGTGGGCCGCTGACTGATGACTGGGCGTGAGTAGCCAAGACGAGAAAAACTCCCGCAGAGATTAATTCTATTGTAGCCGAACAACTGTTGGGTTCATTGAATGCCAAGTCGAGGGTGAATGGAGGATTCAAATGTATAACTTTATAGTCAGTTTTCATGCTTCCGACCTGTCTTGCTTATTAACTGACAAATAAAGGAAAATCACACAAACACAAATCGTACAGACGACCGTATCCATGATAATAATATAGGTTCCACAGAGGGTCTTATCCCTAACGTAGTAGTCCCCTTTCAGCCTCTCGTAAGAAAATCTTAGTGCGAACTGATAAATGCAGCGGAACTTTGCCTATATACCTTATTAATAGCTGATTAAGCAAAGCTATTGAGAGGGGAAATTTCTACTTCCTTTAAGAAAATTATAAAATTTAAGTAAATTTAAATAAATAAATAAATAAATAAGACAAAATAGGAAAAGAAAAAAGTAAAAAGAAAGAGGAAGATTAAAGGAAGGGCATATTCGAGCATAGTAAGGCCCCCCGGAGGGCCGCCGGAGGCATATGGGGGGGGATAGGTGGGGCATCCTGGCGTGAGGCTCGCAGCTTTGCGGCTAGCACGGTCAGGCATAGCGTGGGCGTCAGTGGTATCTTGTATTAGTAAAGGTCATATTAAGCCGGTTGACGGGGGCTTTATCATCTAAGCTTGGAAGCTTAATTCTTTGTAAGACCGATTAGCAGTTGGATGATGTACAAATTTGAGGTCAAATTCCTTGTGTGAGTACATCGGAGCACGTGCCCTACGTTGCCAATCGTGATACTGAAAATGGCAGTCTCGAAATATGGTTGACAAGGTATGTGACTGGAATTGATGGGAGACGCTGATTTAATCATGAGTGTTATGCTCTAGCCAATAACATGGGTCAGAATTCTCACTATGGGCATGCCCAAGAAATATTATTTTGCTATGCGTCCCGTATCTTTTTCAACTGCGTCAGGGGTCCGTTTCTAGCCCAAAAATATACTTGAGGTCCCTCTTTATTAGTGTTGCGTCCCCCGTCATGTCCAAGGTAATGGGGGGTTGTTGGGAAAGTTTAAGGTAGCCCCTGCCTTGTAATATGCTCTGGCACTGAACATTGACAAGAAAAGTCAATTTATCGCTTTATCTCATGTTTGTCTCAATCCTATACGGTAGAAAAAAGTAGTTGGTTGACATGCATGCATGCAGCTGTGCATTAAAGGTCATGTTTGCCCACACCGCCCCGTGATGTTCTGTGCGGCACTAGTCATATCCTTCTTGGAAAATTTCACTGGTGAGGTTTGTGAATAGTGCTTCATATAGAGGTCAAAGCTTGCGGGGATGTCTTTTGAGCATTGAGCTTTCATAAACAATGCCAAGCGCAATGGTTCAGACGTTTGCTAGAATGGAGATGGGACACAACATGGCTAGAATTATGTGCCCAGACCAGAGGTTACGACATTTAATAGAACTGTCTGTAGTGGGATGTATAAGTAAAATTGAGTGATTGCGGCTATAATCTCACTTTTGTCACAGGTATCGCTAGGGTTGTGTATAAATGGCATTATGGGGAGGCATTTTGAGTACCTGGCTTACGGTGGCAACGACAGGCTGAAGCAATTAATAAGACAAGTACGTCAGGCCAGCTAATTAGCTAACCTAGATATAACGTATTATTTGATTCAACTTTTGTTAGACGAATCAAGCACTGCTTTCCCCCCTTTTGACGCATCTGTTGGCCGCCTCCAGCTGACCTAACAGTGGCACTTCCAAACTGCTGCTGGAGCTTGCTGCCTTGCCATGGGAGGTACAAGTATTTGTCTGACTAGCAGTTACCTGAATAACCTCAGAATTATTTCTTACACCAGGTTCACCATCAATACACCAACGAATTAAGGGTCACGCCACGACTATTAGGAGTTGATAAAGGTAAGCAAGGGCGGTGAGGTCTTGACAATCCAAGACGTCAGGCTATCCACTATTTTCTAGCGAAATTAAAATCAAGAGTTAATCGTACAACCAACATCGGTTTCCAGTCTGCGGGTCATTGGTTTCCGGCTTGTTGGTTGCGAGATCTACGGCATGGGCCTTAGATGCGGGGATCGTTTGCAAGCATATAGCGCACAGTCCACTTGACTCCAGTTACCGATCTGTGGTAATAGATGGAACAAATTCTGAAATAATTGGTCGTTTGTGTCCTGTTATTGGAGTTTTTGCACAAGTCTTTTTTTTTTGTTTTTTGGCTTGGGATTGAGTAGTCGAAGGATCTGCAAACATTGACAATTGTCAACTTAACTCCTTTGGGCTCTCTACATAGCACGGACCGTTGACAGAGCTTCTCCCCAGCGTGCACGTAGTGGGGCAAGAGCAGCGGTGGAGAATCGTCCCACTTCTGGGATTAGTGAGAAGCGCGTGACGTGATTCTGAGGAGCAAAATAGCGTCAATTACCACATCGTTTGTAGTGACAGATGGCAAAACCACGGAACCACTTCAAATGGTAAGTCGGCGGTTTGGTTGTGCAGAGGCCTTGATAGAAAACGGCCAGACATTCGGTGTCGGCGCCATATGCAATCCAGTGTGGGATGCTCTTGCTTGTCAATGGATTCAGATGTCAATCCTAACATTGGGGAACCGTCTTAGGGCGGGCCCAGGACCTCGGCCCCATTTCCAGATTCAGGGGACCGGGTTGAGACGGTACGAAGTCAATCCTTCAAAGACCCGCCTAATTAAACCTTGTGCGGTTCCTACGGAGATTTTATGCCCTTGACCTTGTCGGCGAATGCTTGCCTCGTCGCCAATTCCCGACGGCATCGATTTAGTCCTTCGTATCATGGCTTGGGGCCGTATATATCCTTCTCTTCTTTTTCTCATTCTCATTCTGCAAATGGTTCAATTCCGTCGGTCAACACCCATTGACTTGTCCCTTTTGGCTTTTCCACTCCTGGTCTAGGTCGTCGTAAGCTTCGTGTGCAGTGACCATCCTATTTAAGTTACCTTAGTTCGCCCTGGTCTGGAACCCGGCTACATGCTGAGGCCAATCACAGTCCAGCAAAGTTCCTCATATTGGAAGGATCCATGTTCCACCTTCCAGCTGGAGTCTCTGAAACTGCCCTCGCCGACGTTGCATTCTACACCGCTAATCACCTCCAAAGGGAAGATCGCCTGGGACAAAGCACAGCAATCCTAGACTATGACGATGCAGTGTCTTCCTCCGGGCCGCCGGCAAATTACGTTTGCGCGAACGGGGAATTGGGAACCGCCGATGGACACGAAAGCTAGTCGGCGGAGGGATCAAGGTATAATATTCCCGTCCGCTCGTGTTCAGCCAAGATTTGGCCAGAAACTCTTCTGCTACATTGTCATTGTCTGCGCTACTCTGTAGGTTAGCAGAGAAGCACCGTCACTATGAGGCCAAACCCAACCGCTCTGATCCTAGAGCTCGCAATTAAAACGCTACAAAAGGATGTGCAACCACACCTCCCTCCCAGCACATCCAGCTCAAATACTGCGCAAAACAGCTATCACCTTGTCGTTAAACTGCTCACCGGGCTATTAGCTCGATATACTCCTAATGGGAATGGAACGAGGCCACTGCTACACTCTCTTGTCATCAAAGGATTTGCCCTCGAGTCAGAGATCCGATCCGCATTAGGCTATGATGGGGGCATCAATGCCGATGTTGCCGACGATGCATCTTTTGAAGATTTAGCTCTTAAGCACCAACGACTTACTGATAGAATCTCCGAACTCTGCCAAGACCTGGGTAGTTCTGCCGTGGACAAGGCACCGTTGCTCCTTCGTCGAGCTGCAGAGTGGGAAACAGAGTACTATACTCAGAGCCTGAAGGCAATTGAGGAAGTTTCGCAAACTCACCTTAAAGATGAGGAAGAGAGCGAGGACTCCGAATCTGCCAAGGAGACCAGTAGCGAGACTGACACCAAGCCCACTGAAAAAGGCGGCCTTCCTGCTGAGGCACTGCAGTCGTTCCTTCAATCTGCGAGATCTGATTCTACAGTTGAAGTATCTGAGCTCTCGAGATTGGTTGGCGGTCACGGCAAACAGTCATACGGGTGCCAGATTAAATCGTCCAAGCCAGACTCTGACGCGTCTGAGGAACTAGTCATTCGCAAAGCAGACAAGGCCCCCATTATTCTGCGCGGAGCTTTTCACATCGAGGAGGAATTCGCTCTGCTGCGTGATTTGAGCACAAACACGGACTTCCCATGCCCTAAACCATTCGACCTGGCCAGCCCTCCTCCGGAAGGTGTGGATGCCCCCTTCTTTACTATGAGCAGAGTACCAGGCGCGATTTCGAGCATGTACCTTGGAAAAGACAGCTCGGCGCTTGAAGAGAACACAGCAAAGCAGCTGGCCAAGAATCTGGCAAAGCTTCACACCTACTCACTTGATAACTTTGCTGGTTATTTCAAGTCGATAGGTGAAGATGTCGAGGATGTTAAGCGCACAACAATCAAGGATCGCTACAAGAAGAGTTTGGACGAATGGGCCACCTATTTCAAGGATGTGGACCACTTGCCATCTCCATTCCTCCGCTGGCTCCTAAACTGGCTGCAAACCCATCTCCCTGCTGACGATCGTACCCCTGTCCTCAGCCACGGAGACTATGCTTTACACAACATTTTGCAAAAAGATGGAGAGGTCACCGGTGTTCTGGACTGGGAGTGTGCCGAGTTCCTTTCTCCCGAGCAGGATCTTGCCTACCTTCAGCCCCTGCTTGGCAAGTCTTACAGCTGGGAGAAGTTCCTCGAGCACTACAGAGAGGCCGGAGGCCCTGAAGTCCATGAAGAATACTACCCATTCGCTCAGGCATACGGCGTTCTGCGCCTTGTTTTGGCCTTGAACCGCGCTACTAGAAACCTTGAGGTGGGGGATAGCCGTGATTTCCGATTCCTTTTTGTCGAGTTTGGATACTTGGCCTCGTTCATGAGCATTGGTCTGGACTACACAGCTCAACACCCCAGCCACAAGGCCATTGCATCGGCTGAGACGAATGACAACTCGGAGAAACAATACGCCGTCGCCACTCATGCTGTTAGACCCGATGGACACGGTCCGCAAGCTAACGCATTTACCGTATTTGGTGAAGACACCATGAAGCGACTGCCCTGGGGTGACACCCCCAACTGGCAAGACAGTGTCGTTCTTGTATGGTGGGACGACAACAACAAGATTGGAGGTTTCCACCGACTGGGCCATGAGCCCAACAGACCCAACGGCGGCGAAGCCATCATCTGGACTAACATCATCACTCCTGATGCAATCTTCAGACACGACTACACAAACACCCTACGTGAAGCCGATACGCCCCCAGATGGCAGCTTCGGATCTGGTGACGACACGTGCACAGTCACTTACGAGAACGGAAACCATATCTGGAAGATTGACCACCCAGCGGATGGCGTTAGCGCAAACATTATTCACCGCGATACGGGACCAAACGTTGATTGTTTCCCCAAGCGCGGCAGCATGGAGAAAGACTTCTCCGCAGCGCACTTTGATATCGCAGGTCGAGTCACTGGCTCCATGACATTTGGCGGAAAGACATTTGATATCCAGGGTCTATCTCTGCGAGACCATGCCTGGGGAACTCGAGACTGGGGTGTATCGGCATACGGACACCGATGGCTTGTCGGTACAGCTGGCGAGAACTTCTCGTTTGTGGGAGTGAGCTGGCACGCCACCGTGACTGACCGCGTGGCCAACTTCGGCTGGGTGGTCCGAGATGGCGTTGTTACTCTTGCAACGGAAGTGGACATTCTCCTCTACATGGAGGTGGACAGCTGCTCTACCAGAGGAGGAAGACTGCACATGGTCATGTCGACGGGAGAGGTCTTTGACATCGAATGTGAATCGGTAACTCCCAAGGCCTCGGTGTGCTGGCATCTTGGAATGGCTTGCGTGGACCGCATCTGCCGCTTCACTTGCAAGCAGAATGGAATCCAAGGCTTTGCGGATGTGGAGAGCACCAGTAACGCTCAGATGGGAACAAGGAAGCCTGGAACTCTGGTCGGAGGCGTCATCGAAAACGGCATCACAAAGTTTTAAGCGGAAGACAGAGATGGTAGAGATGATAATTCTGAATAAATGTAAATTCCAAGAGCTGAATTAAAAATGCAGTATTGTATCAATAAAGACAAAGAGATGAGGAGAAGATCAATTAAATTAAGAATCAACCACACTGAAACAATGAAAACATGTATGCGTTTTATGCTCTCCCCCCTAAACCAATCAATATCCAGCATTACAGATACTCGTCTTCCGAATTCGCATGAGGGCTAGCTGCATCCTTGAGATAATAGGTCTTGGGCTCATATCGGATTCTCTCCGGGCATTCCTTCCCCTTTATTCCATCTGGCACTGCGCTCACAAACTCGCCGGACTGAAGAGAGCCTTTTACATTGTAGTGATACCACACCTCATGAAGTTTGTTGTCCTGACACCTCAGCGTCACAGGTGCCCCGTGGTGCTCTTCCAGGGCCGACTGGACGTCGTCCAACAAGTAGCGCTTGGAGCGGGATGGGACTATACCTGCCTCGGCGAGCCACTCATAAGTAGGCAATTCCTGGAATAGGCCAATGGCCCTCTTGAAAAAGTCGGCAACTTCTTGGGCAGCATAGTAATTGTGATAGCACTTTGGCTGCAAAGTGCTAATGCAAGTACCATGCTTTACCCATTCGCGCATCCAAAACTCATCATCGTTACCCCTGTCGCTCTTCCAAAATTCCTGCATATATTCCAGGGCCGCATGTGCGCCTGCCTCTATGAGAGCCTCGGTGATGCTGGGGTATTGGATGGGGTGATAGCAATACTTCGGATAAGAGCCGTCGCAATTGTCCGGCCAAAGACCATGTATGGTCCATGAATCTAGAGCCATCAGCATGCCCTGTCACATTTGTCTCTGGAGAAGTGGAAATGTACCCGGTGGTCCTACAGCAGGCTTGTAATCCCAAAACTGAGTTTGTAGCAACTGGCCATGAGCAATGAAGCAGCACGTATTTTGGATGACACTGGTATTATGGCATGATAATGGGATATGAGGTGAGCATGAAGGCGGCGTGCCGGCTAGTGCCACGCCAAGGGGCGCGGTGACCAACCAAATGATATGAAAAGGTATCATTTTGACTTGATAGAGTCTGAATGCTTGTCTCGCACATATACTGAAGCAAAACCGGGTGTCGAGACCACATTTATAAAAACTCCTAATATGGCTTCCAATAGATTGTTAGTTTTTATTCAGTGTTTTGCCCTGGTTAAATTGTGCCCTATGTGGAATGCAATCTCTTGGCTGCTTTGAAAATCATACCACAAAGCCTTCAGGCCAAGAGTTTGAAGGGATTATGTGAGCAAGATTTGTCCACTCACCGTCACCAATTTGAAAACTGGCACTGATGCTTTCGGTATCGTACCAAACATTGAATAGCCATCATGACTCGAACAATGCTCTGGGCTGAGTTCAATTAGTCAAGACCCGATAGCCGCTAGTCACCATCAATAAACTCATGGCAATGATGGGTATGCGCTTGCTTGATAGGTCAGATGTGGACGCTACCAAAGCCATGGTCTGGTTAGCTCCTGTCCACCAAACTAGAGAGTCAGATGATGTCGATTAACTTGACTCCAGCAATAGTTAAATCGACCCCGCATTCCGTCATGTCCCGCACACATTATTCCAACCCAATCAAGATTGAGGCCCCTCAGCGGGCACATGGAGTGTTTGGCCTGGGGTAAAAAAAAACCCGCATTCCACAGAGCCGCAAATTTTTCTGAGCTTGATGATTTTGGTGAAAGTGCACTGCGACAGCATTCCAACCACAAAGCATCAAGGGGATATCAAAAGAGCTGGCCCCAAGTGTAGGGACTACCAAAGTCAGATTAGTCCAGCAAGAACCTGTACTTTTACTGTAAAAAGGCTCGTGGGTACCTTTTTCTGCGAACGTTAATGGGATACAATGCCGCCGTGCCGTTTCTCAAAGGTTCACGCCGAAAAATCATATTCGAACCTGGAGGACGAGTTCAAGTAGCTATCGCCGACGCAAAATGGCAGCTCTTGCCCGAGCTCTAGGCTTCGGTCGCAGTGAAACAAGGGAAGCGATCGCCGCAAGGTTAGTTCAAATCGGGAAATCGGTGAGATGCCGCTATGAATATTTGTCTGACATCCTGGCATCAGTTCAATGACCCCCAAAGTATTGGATCCGAATCTTTACGCCAAAGCAGCCATCTTGCTATCGGAAGAGGCATGTCGCCAATCAAAGTGCGGAGCTGGGGCAGTCCTGGTCGACAACCAGACGGGGAAAGCGCTCTACTCGCTTCACGACAGAGTAATTCAGGATAATGCGACCCGAGATCCATCAGCACACGCAGAGCGACAGATAGTCTCCTGGTACCTCGTCCACCGATTTCGCCAAAGATTCCCACCGCCAAATGAAGTCACCATTATAACCACGATAGACCCGTGCATAATGTGTACCGGGGCCCTGCTGGCGTCTGGCATCAACGCCGTTTCCATGTCGTATGACGACGGAGCCGGCATCAACTGGACAAAAAGATGGGATTTCAAGGCACTTCCCTTCCACCTTCGGCCTGGCGCTCACCGGCAACTGTCATATTTTGCCATTCCCAGTGTGCCGTGGATGGGACCGCAGGCTAGTGTGTTTTATGGCCAGCCCATTTCCGCCGAACTAAACCATCGAGCGATCAAAGCCTTCTGGGACAGTGTTCCAGTCCTAGAAGGCATTTACGCCCGTGAGAATCCAGTTCCTCACAACATTGCCAAGCTTCCAGATGATAATCCACAAAAAAAGATTCTTTGCAAGATTTGGCCATTTGCCGTTGATACCGCAATCGATATCAACGAGTCTTTTGACTGCGGAAAGCTCAAAGCTGTTTTATACGTTATTAGTGCAGGCTCCGATAATGCAGCTGCCCTAATCGATCCCTTCGGTAACCTCCTCTTGGCCATACGCAGTGGCCCAACAATCGTTGACACGGCTCTCACAAACCTGTTGAGAGCATATACCGAATGTCGATGGCAACTCAAGGATTCTGATGGTAACCGAACTACCGATGCCCATCTTCCACACCCAAAACAGTGCAAGATCGTACTACTGAATGGACTCGGTCGAGACGCAACAGATATCCTCGACCTAGGACTGTACGGGTCAGCTATGCATTCAAAGTCACGGGGTGATATAGGAGGCTTCTATTACTTCAATGCTATGCAGACCCCGAGAGAATTGAATGATATGATTCAGGAGATGCCGCCACTTTATAACAAGGAATTGGGCATCAATCCCATTCAATTACAAATAACTAAGGCTTCTGGTAAGAAGCATACTTAATTAATAGGGATGAACTCTGCGCATTCTCAACCCATCCACTTAAGAATAGTTCAGTAAAACATTCTATTTTCATGTATGAGACATGACTAACAAGGCAAGTTTCAGAATTGTGCACATTATGCTTTAAGATAAATTGTGTTGTGCTAATGCTGATCATGGTTCCAAGACTGTGTGTATAACCTTTATGCATCGTTGTCTAACCTATCCAAGAACCAATGTGGATATACATGGATAAGCTTGTATTCTCGAGAGAGGGAGATTGATTCGCACGGTACCACGTAGAATAGCCAAAATCCGAGCAATCATCCATGGTAGCTTTGTCCAGACTCGAAATTTACGTCATGTCACAAAAAAGACGACCGTCCCTTTGTGGACCGGTAGACCCCCCTTATATTATGATACGTCACCATCCCATACGGATCATCTACAGCCAGCCAGTTGAAACAGAATCACATCAATGATTGGAATAATTATTTTATTTTTAAATACTTGGTGATGTATAAACCTGTATCGACTCGGTAACTTGTCACACGCCCGAGAAAGCAACAACCAACTCCACATTTAACCCAAAGTGCCGTATCACGACCTATCCAACCATTTTAACAAAATATTCATGAGCGACCTCTTACTCATCGGTTTCGCAATATAATCATCAACACCCTTCTCCAAACAGCGCTCTCTGTCACCCTCGAGGGCATACGCGGTCATTGCGATAATGGGCAAGCACACGCCGCTGTTTCTTATCCTGACTGTCGCCTCGTAGCCATTCATGACGGGCATGCTAATGTCCATTAGTATCAAGTCAAACGCGCCGGGCGCGGCGTCAAGTGTCGAGACCGCCTGGGCACCGTCCGAGACGACTGCAATGTGTCTGAATCCAAACGCGTGCAGCATTCCAGCCAAGACTTTTTGGTTGATGATGTTGTCTTCAGCTGCGAGAATTCGTGCCATTGGCGCTATGCTGACGAGACGCACTAGTTGGGCCGCAGCGTCGGGGACCTTTGGCTGTGGGGACGGCTCCTTCACTAGCCCAACGCTTTGCTCAGACTGGCAATCAATGGCGTGCATCTGCTCATAGTGTTGGGGCCTTTTGAGCCTCACGGAGAACCAAAATACACTGCCTTGCTGGTCTAGGTTATGTCTATATCCGATGCCCCCACCCATAAGCTCAGCGAGCGATTTCGCGATCGAAAGCCCGAGGCCGGTCCCCTGACGACGTTTCTGATACGTCGTGTCAAGCTGCGTAAATGGCACGAATAGCTCCGAGATTGCGGCGTCCGACACTCCAGGTCCAGTGTCGGTGACTTCAACCAGGATGACGTACGTAGTCGCGTCCTGTTCAAGCAACGACACGCTCACTGAGATGGAACCAATCTCGGTAAATTTTGCAGCATTACCGACAATATTCTCGGCGATTTGGTGGTACCTAATTGAATCCCCCACCGCCAGCTTTGGCAAATTTGGTGCCAGCAGCAGTCTTACGGAGACTCCTGGTTGCACAGTGTTCTGCATGCTATTCACGACAGAGGTCATGACGTTGGCGACGTCGACCGTGTCGTTGTTGATGGAAAACTTGCAGGCTGCAAGCTTTGAATAGTCAAGGATATCGTTGATGACCTGCAGCAGTATACGACCCGAGTCTTTGATTATATGGGCCGTCTCCTGCTGCTCCTCGGTTAGGCCGCTGTCTAGGAGAAGAGAGCAGGCCGAGAGCATGCCGTGCATCGGAGTACGGATCTCGTGACTGATGTTTGCAAGGAAATCATTCTTCAGCTGTGAGCTCTCCTCATAGGCCGCAATCAGTCTCATTTCTGCCTCCTTTCGTTCGGTCAGGTTGCGTGTGACCTTGCCGAAACCGACATGAATGTCATTTTTATACACGGCCGTGATGACAACGTTGGCCCAGAACCGGCTGCCATACTTGCGATAGCGCCAGCCCTCATCTTCCACCCTTCCCTCGCGTAGGCATATCTCGAGCTCCCTCTCTGGCTTTGCCGAGAGGATATCTTCCTCGCCATAAAAGGTGGAGAAGTGCCTCCCGACTATTTCTTCCTTCCTGTAGCCCTTGTGCAGCTCTGCCCCAGTGTTCCACGTTGCAACGTTTCCGCGTGTATCGAGCAGAAAGATGGCATAATCCTTGACAGACTGCACAAGAATGCGGAAAGCATCGTCGATTGGGAGCCAGCTCTGAACCAGTTCGCTATCTGTAACTGTGGTGTGGGGTTCGGCCTTTTCCCACTCGAAGATGAAGCACACCAGCTCATCATTTCTGTGGACGGGTATGATGCGCGCAGTCCAGGAGACGCCATCTGAAATGTAGGCGGCATGGCACAGACGGAGGGCACGAGAGGCAGCGGCAGTCTCAATGGCGTAAACGAGGGGGATACGATCGAACCGTTCCGTCGGGGAGCCCTGGTAGAGGGCAACGAGCAGGTCCTCGCCGACAAGTTCTTCACGTATGCGCCCCCACGCCTCCGTCACGCCGCGCGATACTCTCTGTATGCGATACGACGGTGAGACGAGGAGGGTTGGGACGGGTACAAAGTCGAGGATCCCGCTCATCTCCGATACCGTAGCGTCGATCGTTCCAGTGGGCCCATTTGGCGGTGGCATCTGGTCAAAATTCTCGGCGATTCGCATGTTGTGGGCCCCTTTTGATCGCGAAGAAGACAAGTCATGATGAGCAAGGAAAAACCTGCTTGCCACCGGGATTAATCTCTAAATTTTTACGGGTGTGAGTGACGTAAGGATAGCTTCATGAGCGGACTATTGGTTTTTAGTGCACTTTAGATCGGGGCTACGGGCATGGCTCCGACACAGGAAGGCTATCATTGGCATCTTTTTCATCCCATTGCTTTTTTAAACTGGATATTGTTTCGCATCTCACCTCTTAGCAACTGCCTGACGCAACTGCCTGACGCACCTGGCTTGTTCCGGCGGGTTGTCTCACAATGCACGGCTCAGGCACCCCCTGTCGCTCGGTCCCGAAGCCTGCACAAACCTTTCAATAGAAATCGGATTGCGTTTGATAGTAATAGCCATCTGGAGCTCATTATGCAGCTTCAATTTAGTCTGGAAATGGTATATTTTTAGTGTTCGGGGGGTGGCTGATAGTTGGATCTAATGAAATACGAGTAATTATCGTTTCCATGAGATTATGCCCCAAGAAGGTATGTTTGAGACTCAAGCAACATAAAAGTAAATCTCAATGAATCCAGTTGTCGCCGAAATAACCCCTCTTCAATCGCCTGTCAGTTTTCATTAAATTTAGGAAAATTTGGGGTTGCTGCTACGGAAATATGTTCGTGACGTGTGCGGGTCTATCATCCAAGTTACTAATTATGACCCCTAAATTTCTATCCCTAAAAAAAAACCCTGTCCCACATACCTTGGCCTCTTGTTTCAGTGTTTGTTGTTAGTATTGGCCTTATTGCGATACAAGTTATGCCCCCCTTCCTAGCAGGATTCAATTCCGAGAGGAATGTCGGTGGCTGTGGCAACGCTCCTTGCAATGATCCGGCTTTGTCATCGGCCATTGGTCTATATTAAATCCCAATGCTGCCCATATCCCTTTCCCTCATTCTTCCGGCTCGATATCTTCGAATCCTTATAAACATATTTTCTGTCCATCCTTCTACCGTTAATAGAGTAGCTAATAGAGTATCTGTGACAATGAAGAGCCTACTTTCCACCCTCGTTTTGTTTGCCGCTGCGTCATTGGCCAGTCCTTTGATAGAAACACGAGCAGCATGCCAGGTATGTCCCATCCGTGGTTTTTTCCACTATATTTTTTAAAGCTAACTTGTATCTGCTTATTTAAATTAGGCAAACGAGGAATATAAAACCTGTGGCACCTAGTGCCCACCTACTTGCAAAACACCAGCTCCCTCCGACTTCTGTATAGAGAGCTGCTTTGTCGGATGCCAGTGTAAGGATGGTCTATTACTCGACGAGGTCAGTGATGATATTTCAAGTTCAGTTCAGACACTAGCATCGATTTTTAACCAGCAGAATAGAAGACAAAGAAATGTGTCGGAAAAGCTAAATGCTCGAAGCAATGAACCGGATTTCAGTGTATTATAGTCCAGAGCGCCCTATTATTTCTTTTTTGGCCCTGGCACAACACTTGAATTTCATTTTCTCTACTATCATACCGCCAGCTTGCTCGCGGCAATGTGGCAGGACGTCCCATGTCGTATAATTGCTTAGGAAACGGGACGAATTTGGCGTCGGTTAGATAATAGTAATTGTCAAGTTATTGTCACGCAATCTCTCATCCTTGTTTTTCCTTGATTGATACGGAAGCCAAGGACATCAGGTTATGCAACTGGTCATGTGATTGATGAGGTCAACATCGTATTGCAAGGTTGTGGCATGTTACGATACGACCCGCTGCCTCTCAATGTGCCAATGCGACGTGGCCGTGCATCCGTATCTGCCTGGACCCCCTCCTGAAGACGAATCTCACCACCGTCAAATAGGCAAGTCTGGCACATTGTCAACCACCGTGGACTCAATTTTAACACGAAACAAGAATACTCGTGATCCTAGATTAGCTTTTGAACAAGCTCGTGACGACTTTCTTTCTCTGATTCCAACCCAAGATCGTCAATTGTACTCGCCGTGCTATTCCGCGGCCAACTTTCAAGATGCATTGGAAATGTACAAGAATGCCTCTATGCAGCGAGTGATAGGGAGAAAAACCTGCTTGCAAAAGATGAATGAGCTAGTAGATTGTCTCCAGGCTTATTTTGGCGTAATGGATGTGTTTGACTTGTCCGAACCAGAGTATTCCGGCTTCGTCTGGGGAGATCTGAAATTTATCATTCATGTATGGAGCATATCTGCTAAATTTTAAGTACCTCTCTACTGATATTATCTAAGCTCTCTGGAGATCTCGCAGATACGTTTCCTTCCTATCGGGATATTCTTACCCTTTGTGGTGGTTCTGTAGGACATGTTAATGCCACGGATCATCTAGAAAGACTGGTTATCCAATCGAAAATAAGCCAAAGACTGATTTCTATCTAGTGTATCTGTATATACGGGCTATAAAACCCTGTAATTTCCAGCATAGCCGGCATAGAAACTGAAGACTGCACGAATTCGAACCAATCCTGTAGACCATTATATTAGAACCGTGACATTTGCATACAGTTCTAATATAATAGTCTCTAACCAGTGTATTCAGAGTGATAAAACAGGTACTTGCAGTTTTCATGTTTATTTACCCAACAGATGTTCTGAAATAGAGCTATAAATCTGAGTTCAGGTGACTAGGGGTATTGGTGCTGGAGTGGTTGGCCAAGTCAGCATTTGTATTTGGGAGAGAAGATACGATCAGCTGGATGCTTTGAGGCACTTCATCTTGTTTTCTTTTTAAAATGGGCACTGGTAATGAGGGGAATTAATATCTGGCTCGAAAGTTTTGTCCCCCGAGTTGAAGAGACATTGAAGGGCCCTGAAAGCTGGTGCTGGACCACTCAGCTTTCATGCATGCTATCTGTTCATGCTTAGGGTTTGAGATGTCGACTCCTGCACTGGCATCAGTCGAAGACGCCTAGGATTATCCATCAAGGATGTTCGATCATATCTTAGGGTAATATGTAACCTTAAGATACACGAATTATACACACAAATGTTTGTAGAGGTGCAAATAGTGGCTGCCCCAAGATTGGATACAAGCGCATGAAAATTTGACACGAAATGGACTTGATTGAATAAGAGTAAAATTGGAATTTTTATGACAATAAGCTAAGTAGAGGCCTTGACAAGCGGAACAGACGGATCTGCAGATGACCGCGACTGGCTACGCTGCGAAGAAGCCATTGATTGGTATTCCGCGGTAAGATGAGATAATTTAGATGGGTCATGATCATCGGATTTTTCCTCGCCACTCCGAGCAACAACCGACAAAGCATTCAACTCAGACGTGGTGCCGAGCTGAGATTGGGATTTCATGAATGAAACACGATCATCATGCATGCGCTGATACTTGGTATCAGGGTTTTTGCGCCAAAAGGCAATGACGCTTGAGACAATCACCATGATTAAGAGGACCAAGGCAAAGGCAGCGTTGGCAACGAATAGAACAACGCCAGACACGCCAGCAACTAATCCTGGGGCACCAAAGATGTCTGAAAGAATAAGGAGAAGTATTGAGTTGAATGCGTTCAAGACACAAATGGCAATGTTAAATGCGTTTGTGCTCTTGTCCATCCATGGTTGAAGAACAGTGGCGGCGATGAGAGGAGCAAATTCAATGATGATTAGGGCTATGGCCTGGGTGATTCCGGTGTGCTGTCCAAAAGCGACAAATGACCCCTTGACTATGACATAGGCAAACATGGGGACGGTGTAGTAGTATGCTGATGCCCTGAACTGGATATAGAGACATCCCCATGTTTCGAGAACTCGGGGGTTGGCAAACAATAGGTAGGCTGGGTTTTGGTGCCTGGCGATGGACTGCCGCGCGAGGGTGACTATTCTGAAAGTTGCCCATCCGACCGTGACGGTAATGCCCAATAGGGTGAAGACTGCAAGGACAACTATGGCTGGTGAGTCTCTCTGGGTGAACTCCCAGAGACTGAGGATAACCAACGGAGCCAAGGAAATCAAGGTTATTCGAAACAAGGTTCCTTTCAGAGTGCAGAGCCAACCGTTGCGAAAGTCGAGGAATCGATCGTGACGAATCCACTTCTGCGCCGCAAACAGTTCGAGGGCGTACTTGGTGATCAGAACTGCCAATGCAACAAAGGCACCCAGACAGTAAAACGAAGTGAGACTGGTCAAGAAGACATTGGTCGTCTCCATCTTTGCCCGGAATGCTACTCGCTGGATTCCATAAACAACATAAGAGCCACTGTCAAGCTTGATATTTGCTCGCCTTGTCAATGCACTGATGCCGCGCTGAATTAAACCGGCATCTTCTTCGAAGGATCGCTTTTGGACAAGTACGGATGTGCTCCTCAGCGAACCGAGGAGATCTGCTGGTGTGCCGCCAGTTGACCGCTGGTACCAAGTGAATACTCTCTGCAACCATCCGATACGGATGATTCCAATCGACCAAACAAAGTTTTGAGTCCAAGCCTGAACAATTGGCGGTATTTTAACACTGGTGAGGCTGATGATGGCCTGAGCCTGGAAGTAGGAGAGCAAAGATATAGTATTGGAGGCCAGGTGGGCAGAAGCATTAGTGTAACCGGCGGTGGACATGGCAGCAGCGGAAAGCAGACCCAGGGCAATAATGACACCAGTCGTCCATTTCACGGCTCGTAGATCGACAGTCTTGCCATTGGAAAAGGCGGCCTCGACACAAGCGACAGTTTCTCCGGTGCTGGTCAAGTTGACCCAAATTCGGGCGGTGGCGTCGAGGTCGGGAATGGTATAAGCAACACCGGGGATCTTCTTCGCGACATCGTCACCAATAGGAATGTTGAACACCATGCTCAATTTCCCGGAGGCCATTGGGCACATGCCGCGCAGGTTTGTTTTGCACGGATCGACCCGTCTGCGGATGGCTTCGTAGCCATAGACCCTAAGACTAACATCAAAATCTAGCTTGCCTTCAAGGAGGGAAACGGCTGTCAGTTCAATGCTGGCGGATTTGTTGCCTGGTGTGTACACGACGTTGAACAAACTAGCACTGAAGTCGGAATTGGCTTGGCAGGTACTGAGGGATGTGGATTTGAGCATCCGCTCCGCCGATGCCACGGCGAATAGTCCGAGAGAAAGAAAGATGGTGAGAAGCGACCGACACATGTTGGGAAAATACTTGAATGAAAGAATACTAGCAAGATGCAGACATTTCCGGACAAGAAAGACGCCACATGAACTGGATCTGCGGCGAAGGTTGAGTGTGACGTTCACGCAAGTATCCCAGTGGGCATATTGATTGTAGGAGATGCAAAAGGGAAACCCGTGAAAATCTGAGCGATTAAACGTAAGCCTGGCGTGCTATAGATATGTACCTAATGTGGCTTGCATTGACAACCTTGACCAGCTCGTATTGATCGGATCATTTTAAATCGTCTCTCCGTATCCGCACTACGCCACAATTGAAGCGGGCCTGCCAAGCCAACCATCGCCGGTACCCGCTGATGGTTTATTCCCCAACCAACTCGTTGACATGATGATCGTCACTCGGATCAAATCCATACGTTGTCTATGGCTTCAATATTCTTTGTTTTTGTTTTTTTTCATTTTAAAAAAGAATGATGAACTTCATACGGCCGGGAGAAGGGCTTCTTGCTTCATACAGCGAATACGAAGTCTTGTCTCGCCTGTGCTTCTCGACAGCCCGGCTAATTACAGCGACACAGTCACCAGCCGAGGGAGGGGCTCGCAGATACAGATCAGCTCGTCGCAATATAATGTGCTTGAATAAGCTTTTCAGCAGCCAAGAACAGGACACGTGGCTGATTCCCTGATTCACCAAGATTCCGTAGTAGATAGATAGCAAAGTGATGGAACTGGTCAATATGTCAAGTCGGAGCTACGGACGGGGTTTGGGCGACAGCGTCCGCGTCCGCGTCCGCGTCCGCGCAATGTGCGATAAAAACAAATAGTCAACACCATTCTAGGTACGGATACACTTGATACTCTTGGCACTCGGTAATGGACAGTTTGGAGCTTTTTACCCAAGTGGGGACCAGTTCCGGTGATTCCGCTTCCAGCACAGGCCAGATTGCTAGATTTAGCTTGGCGCACATCATATTTTCCGTTCTGCAATGCTTCTGGGTTATAAGTATCTTGCTCAAATGCTAAAATTATCTTGTTTACGAAAAGAAGAGAAACCCAAAACAACCCAAGTCCATGCAGACCAGACATATCCTTCTCCAGGGACTAGTTAACCTCTGTTCACCAGTCCCCTGAAACTGAGGCTGTGCCACTAGCACGGACAACACGAGAACCCAGCATGCATGCGCCTTGACAAAAATGGATTAGGCTAGTCTGAATATGGCAGCCCACAATGTGACACAAAACAAAACCTAATTTTGTATCCTTTTTTTGGTCCCCTGTATTAGTTGGCTTACGAAGCCACCAATGATCAACTGGGGATCAGGTGTCTTGCAATCGCCTCAAATTGGATAGTCATTGGTTGTAGTCGGCGCATACAAATATTATCCATAACGGCAAGCAGTTGGTAGGTCTACTGGCATTGTCTACTCTACTTCCGTTGAGTGAAAGAATGTTATCTTTAGATTAACGCGCATATTATTGTCCTGTTTTAAAATTATTCATGTTGACTACATGGTATGTAGAGAAGTAACTATATAGTTTTGCTACTCGTCATCACCCTTGATTAGACATATTGAGCCAAACCTATTTCCAATTCTCTTAAGCTGAACTTAAGGACCTCAAATAATAATAGAAATTCCTATCTAGAGGTCCAGTTCTCCAATTCATACAGGTGTCAGAATCATTGGCATCAATTTCCTCCTTCTCAGTTACAACCTTCTCATCACAGGTCGGGCCAATCTCTTCAAACTTATGCGACGAGTCATGAATTTGTCTGAGATGGAAATAACATTTGAAGCAAAAGTCTACGTCGTCGCACTCTCTCCAATTCGAAATCACTCGGTACCAGGCGCGTCGAAGAGCTCCCTGACAACGGGATAACCGACTCTGACTTCATTGTCTTTGATAACAATCAATCCCCAAATATTGTCGGTCATGGTACCAATTACATCAAGTCCTAGATCGTTTGAGATGGCACCATCGTTCAGGAAATTGCGGCGTGGTATCCAGGCCACCACAGTACATAATTCCTGAACACTCACTCAGAGGTCACCAATTACGGTAGCCATCGCTTTTCAACATCCAATCATAGGCACTATTATTCTCTAGCTTTTAGTTGAATTCGGATTGGACTGGAGGGGAAAGATAGTTTATGACATTAAGCAGCTCATTCTGACATTTAAATTTTACCGAACCTTCATCATGATAGCCAGTTTGTCTTGGTGCTAAATATGGGCTGTCCATACTAGCAGCTTGTCTAAACATATCATTTAAAATGTCTTTTGCCGCATTGTGGCCATGTTCGTGGGTAAGACTAATAACTTGCTCATCAAATTATCCGACGGGTTTGTTGCATGAGTGTAAAGACTACGCAAGGGGTTACCCGTTGGCATTGTGGGGCTTGACTGCCCGCCAACCTCTATAAGATTGGTCATAAAAATGCAATATAGCTATATTAATCTGATATAGTAGATTGTATATTGGCCTTACTAAATCTTATATAAAAATATACTAAAATAAAATATTTTTAAGTAGAATTTATATAATAATAAGATATTTTATATTTAATAAAATTCTAAGTATTTTATAA